>WNWK01001294.1:0-292436 GCA_009830355.1 Cherax destructor
GCTTGTGTCCCAAGGGGGTACAGCCCTTAAAAAATCCTCTGTTGTGTGTTTGTTAAAAATACTAATAATAATAATATCGTTTTTTCTACAAGTACATGTACAAGGTATACAGAGCATAGTGGCATACTACTATATAGAAAGCCCCTTGTTATACAGAGCATTTCGAGTGCGTTTTGTTCCCAGGATGCGACCTACACCAGTCGACTAATACCCAGGTACCTATTTTACTGCCAGATGAACATGGAGAGCAGGTGTCTTAAGGAAACACGCCCTAATGTTTTCCACCCGTACCGGGGATCGGACCTCGGACCTCAGGGGGAGGGGGGCGCTAGCAATCGAGCTAGACACCCTCACTGTAAGGGAGCAGGGGGGAACACCCGCTGTGTACTGCTACCCAACTCTGTATAATAGTTTTGGTACAATAGCTTACGTGCAAGTGAGGTAATGAAGGTGGGTGGCTTCACTAGGGCGGTGAGGGTATTGTCAAGCATTTCACTATGGCTTCAAGAGCTACAGCCATTTCAGACGATTACCAACAGCCTGACTGATCAGAGGCTGGGACACAATTAGTGGACGGAGAATCGAGCACGCTCGCTCTTTCGTCATATGCGCCTCCCACACGATTTTAGCGCTTCATGAAATACAATGTGCAGTAAAGGTGTGGTTTTAATAGGGTGGGAGTTAATATTAATTGGAAATTGAGTTGCTGGGGTTTGAAACGCTGGTGTTAGGAGGGTTTTACGCCGGCGTGAACATCACATAAGAATGGTTGACTTGTACAACATTTGGGTAACTTCATTGTGGAAAAGTTTCGCCAGCCAGTGGCTTCTTCAGTCCAGTGCAGAAAAAGGTGGAAGATGAGCAGTTTGAGGTAATCAGTCCCTCAGTCTGGTGTCGATGTGTTAAGAACATAAGAACATAAGAATGGAGGAACACTGCAGAAGGCCTACTGGCCCATACAAGGCAGGTCCTTATCAAAACCACCACTACCTAAGAATTTACTCCTGTACTCACGACACTAATCAAACCCAGCCCCTCCCACTCATATATTTGTCCAATCTCTTTTTAAAGCCACCCAAGGTCCTAGCCTCTATCACCCTACTCGGAAGATTGTTCCACGCATCTACAACTCTGTTCGAAAACCAGTACTTGCCTATGTCCTTTCTAAATCTAAATTTATCCAATTTAAATCCGTTATTTCTCGTTCTTACTTGGTTCGATATCCTCAGTATTTTATTAATATCTCCTTTGTTTATGCCCATCATCCACTTGTACACCTCGATGATATCTCCCTCATTCTACGTCTTTCAGAGAGTGGAGATTCAATGCTCTAAGTCTATCTTCATACGGAGATTTCTTATACTGTAAATCATTTTAGTCATTCTTCTTTGTATGTTCTCCAATGAATCTATATCCATCCTGTAGTAAGGAGACCAAAACTGAGCTGCATAATCCAAATGAGGTCTCACTAGTGATGTATAGAGCTGTAAAATAACTTTTGGACTTCTGTTGCTTATACTTCTTGAAATAAATCCTAGTAATCTGTTAGCCTTATTGCGCACACTTAGGCACTGTTGTCTTGGCTTTAGATTTCTGCTTACCATGACTCCCAAGTCTTTTTCACATTCTGTATGATCAAGCTCAACTTCACCTAGTTTATAAATTCGAGGGATATTTTCATTACCAACGACTAGCACCTTACACTTGTCCACATTAAACTTCATCTGCCACTTTTCAGACCAAGACATTAATTTATCCAAATCCTCCTGGAGTTCACTGGTATCCTCCTCAGAATGAATTATACGGCCTATTTTTGTATCATCAGCAAATTTACTCATGTCACTTGCAATTCCTTCATCAAGGTCATTTATGTAAATTATGAACAACAATGGGCCCAAAACTGATCCTTGTGGAACGCCACTAGTGACAAATCCCCATTCAGATTTGACCCCATTAATGGAAACTCTCTGCTTTCTATTGGTAAGCCATGCCTCTATCCATGCTAGAACTTTACCTCCTATACCATGAGCTGCCACCTTTCTTAAGAGTCTCTTGTGAGGTACTCTATCGAAGGCCTTACTGAAATCCAAGTAAACTATATCATATTCTTTATCACTGTCTACTGCCTCAAATGTTTTATTGAAAAACGTCAGTAAATTTGTCAGGCAGGAACGACCTCTCGTAAACCCATGCTGAGATTCATTAATCAAATTATGTTCTTCAAGGTGACTTCTGATAATATCAGCCCATCAGTCTTGATTTCGTTTGGCTGTCAAGATTGATGGACTGAACACATTGACTCCAAGCTGAGGGACTGACTACCTCAAACATCCCCTCATCTTTCTCCGCATTTGACTGAAGAAGCCACTGGCTGGCGAAACGTTTTAGAAATAAAGATACCCAAACGTTGCACAAGTGTCTCATTTATCAGTTTTCTAAGCCATTTATTCACAAGAATGACCACTGCAGCAGGCCTACTGGTCCACACTAGGCAGGTCCTTCTCAGATCCAACCTCTTCCACCTCTATATTTATGTTTAACATTTATCAAGAGTGTTGGTGTTTGAACGGTCAGTGTTATTCTTCTGGTGGGATCAACCTGGCTATGCTGGTTGGAGTCACAGGAAAATCAAAAGAAGTCACAGGAAAATCACAGAAAAAAAGGTCACAGGAAAAAAGTCACAACCTAACTTAATGTGACTTTTTCTCTCGCCAAAATTGTGACCTTTTTTTTCCCTGTGATTTTTTTCCCTGGCCAAAATTGACCTTTTTTTCCTGTAACTTTTTACCCTAGCCAAAATTGTGATTTTTTTTCCCTGTGACTTTTTCCCTAGCCAAAATTGTGACTTTTTTCCCTGTGGCTTTTTTCCTTGCCAAAATTGTGACTTTTTTTTTCCCGGACGCCACTGGGTTCAGGTTCACAGCTGTACCCAGAGTCCACAAACCGGGTGAAGCTTTATGATCCGGCTTAATACAAAAGTGATGAGTACCTTGCATTCTTTTGTTTTCTTTGTCACTGCCTCGGAGACCACATTGTGTCCACCGGGAATATGTACATTGCAAATTTGATAGATAAATGTTGGTGGGTCACGGGAGAGGATCGACTTTGCTGAAGCCAAGAGGAAGACTGTCCTTGTATCTTCACGCTGGGAAGAGCGTTGTATTGATTCTTAGTACCGACTGAAAAATGGTATGGTGATACCGACATGTGGAAAAAGACGGTACAGTTCAGCGTATTTATTAGAGGAAACGTTTCGCCACGATTGGCTTCTTCAGTCTTAATACAGATATATTTGATTCGTTTGATTCTTCGGGAACTACGTCCTGACACGGGTCTTAAGTAACCCGTACTTATGAGAAAGAAACTTTATGACGACGTTTCGGTCCGACTTGGGCATTAACTATGTGGGGGTTACTTGTGTATTGTTCCAGTCACGGTATTGTGGCTCTTGCGTTCTTTAACTGTTAATTCTGTATTGGAATAGTTACCTACCGGGCGTTCCTCCATCCCTTCCTCTTGTCTGGTCTCAGCGGCAATCACACAGAGGCGCGGGTTGAGTGAGGCTTCCCTTGGGAGCTCCGCCTTGCAAACATAAGCCTTCAGAGCCTTGCTCCGGCTCTCTGGAGGCACCCCAAGTGCCGGCACCTGTCGGATTTCTCTTACTGTGGTTCCGCTTGCTCTTGCTTAAGCTGCCTCGCGCTTAGCAGCTGGAGGATCGAGCATCCACCATCACTTGTGCTCAATAACCCCTCACATTTTTAACTTTTATCATAAAATAGCAACTGCCTGAGCCTCAACGGAAGCAACCTCGCCTTGACCAACTACAGACCCGGGATACTTGATCTTAAAGGCTCTGGGCTGATTCTGTACGATGCAGCAGAACTCTGGATATGAATGATACACAGCAACGACAAGATGAACAATTAGAGACGTGTAATATCTGGGTATCTTCATGTTTTTGTATTGTATTGATAAAGCCACTGGATGGCGAAGCGTCTACAAATAATGCTACCCAGATGTTGCACATGTGCGTAATTCTTCATCAAGATAACGTTATACAACAGAGACATATGACATACTAGAACATAATGCATTACTAACTATGGTGGATCACGGAAAGTGGATCAGATCGATCGGGTTCTAAGGGAAAATTATTTACAAAGAAGAAAGTTTTTGACAGAAAAGACAAACTCGGTGCGCACACGTTTTTATAACTTGGTCAAACTCACACTTGATCTCCACCGTCAGTGTCGACGGAGGCGGCTTCTATACATTAGACATATGTACAACACTTGGGTATCTTTATTAAGGAAACGTTTCGCCACACAGTGGCTTCATCAGTCCATACAAAGAAGAATGGTGAAGATCAAAGGGAGTTTGAAGTAATCAGTCCATCATCCTTGAAGTCTCTGATATACCTTAGACGGGTCGGGTTCGTCTGGTGCTTGCCTGGTCAACCAGGCTGTTGCTGCTGGCGGCCCGCTGGCCCACATATCCATCACAGCCTGGTTGATCCGGCACTTGGAGGAGTGGGTGTACCTTTCTGACACGAGCGCAGAATGACCTCACAGATCCTGGTTCCTTGTAAACATCGCGGGGTT
The DNA here is from genome assembly GCA_009830355.1 of Cherax destructor. Classification (NCBI taxonomy): domain Eukaryota; kingdom Metazoa; phylum Arthropoda; class Malacostraca; order Decapoda; family Parastacidae; genus Cherax; species Cherax destructor. The sequence goes on from WNWK01001294.1 coordinate 4,602, forward strand.
TCTTCCTCCACACGGCAGGAAATTAGACGACCTTTCGGCAGGTCATGAATCATTATCAGTTTGCGAGTTGATGATGGTCCATTAAGGGCTTGAATCGTCTTGTTGCAACTTGCAGGCTGAAATGTCGTCTTGTTGCATCTGCAGTTTGTGGGTTGCTTGCGCAAGCTTCATCGTTACGCAGGTGTAGCAAGGATCGATGGTTTTAAAGTGGCAAGATAGCTCGTTGATCAGTGGTCAAGCCTGCGGCTCACAACCGAAGGACCTGGGATCAATGTCGGGCGAGCTGAGAGACGCATACCCGATGATATATCGCCTTTTCATCTGCCTATACCGATTATCCCGCCAGCGAGGCCTGGACGAGGAGAGCTGTGTTATATTTCGGCAATATATCTTTCCAATCAGCATGTAAGTGGGTATCGTCCCAAAGGTTGGCTTTTGCACGGTAACTACAGTCCGCTAACCTCAATAGATTGCGTTCACTTGTGAGACGTAGAATGAGGGGAGACATGATCGAGGTATACAAGTGGAAAATGGGTATTAACAAAGGGGATATAAATAAGGTCTTGAGGGTATCTCTCCAAGAGAGAACCCGCAATAATGGATTCAAGTTAGATAAGTTTAGATTTAGAAAGGATATAGGAAAGTATTGGTTTGGAAATAGGGTAGTTGATGAGTGGAACAGTCTGCCTAGTAGGGTTATTGAAGCAAGGACCTTGGGTAGTTTCAAATTTTGGTTGGATAAATTCATGAGTGAAAGGGGTTGGATTTGAGTGGGAATTGCACATGAGTAAATTAAATTATCAAAGCTTATTTCTTGGGTAGCATTGAAAATTAGGTTGAACAAATATTCTGTTAGTGGGATGGAATGTGAAGGACCTGCCTAGAATGGGCCAACAGGCCTGCTGCAGTGTTCCTCCTTTCTTATGTTCTTATGTTTCTCAGAGCGTCCACAGCGGAGTTCAAGGAGGCGTGAAATTACACTCGCCTATTAGTGCTCATTCTGCTCTTATCTCTCACTCTAGCATTCATTCACTAGCGTTCACTCACACGCGCGAGCAAACACTAGCTCGCTCACTCACACGCGCGAGCAAACACTAGCTCGCTCACTCACACGCACGAGCAAACACTAGCTCGTTCACTCACACGCGCGAGCAAACACTAGCTCGCTCACTCACGCGCGCGAGCAAACACTAGCTCGTTCACTCACACGCGCGAGCAAACACTAGCTCGTTCACTCACACGCGCGAGCAAACACTAGCTCGCTCACTCACACGCGCGAGGAAGCTCAGTAGTAACTCTGTATTGAGAAGCGTTCACTGTGCTTTTAGCAGAAGCTAATCATCTGCGTTGTGTAAAAAGTGTTTGAACTGCGTGTGGCCCTCGTGCTCCTTGCCTCTTGCCGGAGCCTCGGAGCCTTGCTGTGAAGCCTCAACGTGAGGAGCCTTCTGTTGTTATCCCTGGCGGGTTTTTTGTTGGAGCCTTAAACTTAGGAATAGTTCTGATGGAGCCTCAACTTAGGAATAGTTCTGATGGAGCCTCAACTTAGGAATAGTTCTGATGGAGCCTCAACTTAGGAATAGTTCTGATGGAGCCTCAACTTAGGGAGAGTTCTGATGGAGCCTCAACTTAGGGAGAGTTCTGATGGAGCCTCAACTTAGGGAGAGTTCTGATGGAGCCTCAACTTAGGGAGAGTTCTGATGGAGCCTCAACTTAGGGAGAGTTCTGATGGAGCCTCATCTTAGGAAGAGTTCTACCTTTTCGGAGCCTCACCTTCAAGGGCTTCGACTCCAGCTACGCCCAAGTCTCCACTACTTTAACCTCGATGAAGCATCTGTTGTCGTATTGTCTCTACGTCTGAAAACTTGCTCAGTGTAAACGAGCCCTTGAAGCCATTACGAAATTGACAATGACTTGGTCATCTAACTTGCTATCCATTTTATGCGGCCGTATCCATTAGAAGATCAACGGAGGCTAACCCATTAAGTTATATAGTGTTACAACAGTTAAGTACATGAGTTAATAGTGTTATCAAAGCCTATTCCTTGGGTAGCATTGAAAATGGGTTGGGCAGATATTTTTGTTAGTGTGTTTGGGTTTGAGAAAGACCTGCCTAGTATGGGCCAGTAGGCCTGCTGCTGTATTCCTCCTTTCTTATGTTCCTAACTTCACCCATTATAAATTTAATGGCGCCTACACCATTAAAAGCAAGTGGAAATAAATGGTATAAAATACCGTACTCGGAAGATCATCACATGCAGCATTCCCTACCTGACTCCATCCTATATATATTCTTGTACCTTTCACCCAGGTAGATCTGTTTGTGACTTGATAAAGCCCACTGTGTGGGCGAAACGTTGTCAATAAAGGATCACATTATACTGCTTATGTGTTTATATTTCCATTAAAAGCATGTCATCAAAAACCTTAGATATTATAATCCCACCCATCGGTACATATCCTGGAGTCGTACTTTTTCTGTTAACGTTTTTGGAACATTAACAGTATGAGGAAGTTGTTGACTATGTCAGCAGCTGACTCAGGCTGCTGCCCTCAGCTGTTTGCTCCGGCCCCGTTTTGTATACAGTGCAGACGGTAATTGGATTCCGCTTTAGCTCTTTCTGTTGAGTTTGTTTACTCTGGGTAAACGGGCGCACGCAGCCAGGTCTGTGGGGAGGGTGAACGGGAGCTCTGTTTTCTAGGCGATTACTGTTAGTTAGCCTCTGTTTGACAAGGATTGGGTGAGCAAGCGTGAGTCTCTCTCTCTCTCTCTCTCTCTCTCCTCCGTGGTTACAATATGTGTGTGTCTCGCTGTTGCCAGACGGAGGATCGAGCCCTCACCACTATTTGAGCTAAATAACTCGACATGGGCTTAGCGCTTCACGTAAGTAAATAATCTTGCACCTGGATAGAAGGAATAACTTAGGGACCACCACAACTACAACTACCACCAGCATCCACCACCACCAAAAATAACCATCACCAACAACAACCACAACTACCACCAGCAACCAACACACACCTGGAGAGAAACCTTCAACCGGCTGCCAAAATTATTTTCGGTTTCTTTTTTCGTCTCCAATAAAAGTTTAGCTTTTTATTTCCCTCACACCTCGAGAATGTCTTACCCGATCGGCTTGAGAATTTTCAGAAACATACATTCATGCATAAATAGGCAAATGCATAGGTCTGGCACACGTATACATACACATGGATATGCACAAGTATATAATGCGCATACACGAATATGTATACATATGAACCCGTGCTTAAACACACATACGTATTTATGTATATGTATCTCCATACACATGCATACAAAGAAAGTTTGTGTGTATACATGTATACCATTGCATACATTCGCGCACATATAAATACATGCATGTCTAAGTATGTTTATGCATACAGGTATACATGCATATTTACTCACTCGTATGCATCTTATATTCTACTGGGTTAGAATTTCGTGATCACTCTGCACTATTCTTTTAGCGTGGATTGAAGCAGAGGAGGCTGGGCTTGTGAGCTACTGGGATCTCCTTCTCGGAATATAGCTAATTTCCTCATTTATTGCAGGTACGTTGTTGCTCAGAGTGCAGGAGGTTGAGCTGGTAAGCACTCCAGGGCTGGAGTACACGTGAGTCTTTGTTGTTGCACTCGTTACCAACTCTTAGTTCATTCTGTACCTGTCTATTTTGCACTCTTTACGGACTCTTAGTTCGTCTTGCACTTATCTCTCTCTTTTTGCACTCGTTATGTACTCTTAGTTTGTCTTGTACTAGTCTCTTGTTGCACTCATTACCAACTCTTAGTTTTGCATCTCTTTGCCTAACTTGGACCTGCCTAGCATGGGCCAGTAGGTCTGCTGCAGTGATCCTTTCAATTACGTTCCCTAAGTTAAAATTGTATATTTTTCCTAACTTAATTTACATCCTATCTACTTTTAAGTTTATAACCTGCCTTTATTAACCTTGTATTACACTTTCCTAAGGTTATGTTACACCTATCTGTAGATGACCCTGGGAAACATTGCCCAAGTGGTCTTGTCACTGACCAAGCTTCTGGTTGATAGCCTGGCCCGGTGGACCCAACAGACGAGCGGCAGGATATACGGGGCTCAGTATTACTGAGATGCCTGTAGGGGCCTCAAGGAATTTTTAGCAGAGTCTTTCGACATTAATAATTCAGTGTTCTTTTAAATGATGCTGGTTATTCTAACTTAGTATAATAGTATATATTTCTATTGATTGTCTATGTACCTTGATTTTACTGTTTATTGATTATATATATATATATATATATATATATATATATATATATATATATATATATATATATATATATATATAATGTATATATTATATGTATAGTAATTATCTGCGGGTTAATGTAATGATAATTTGGATTAATTAGTTATAATTGTCCCGTTGATCGGTTTCATCCTCACGATTATTTTTTTTTTTCAATAAAATAATTCCCCCTGTTATTGCATTCGCATTATTAGTTGCTTGATTATTTAATTATTTGGATCACTTTTTTATTTTTTGTAAATGAGTTAATAGTCAGTGTGAATGATTACCTTTATTGACGTCAGTGAGGACCTTTATTAAGGTAAGTGAGAACCTTTATTAAGGTAAGTGAGGACCTTTATTAAGTGAGGACCTTTATTAAGGTAAGTGAGGACTTTTATTAAGGTAAGTGAGAACCTTTATTAAGTGAGGACCTTTATTAAGGTAAGTGAGGACTTTTATTAAGGTAAGTGAGAACCTTTATTAAGTGAGGACCTTTATTAAGGTAAGTGAGGACTTTTATTAAGGTAAGTGAGGACTTTTATTAAGGTAAGTGAGGACTTTTATTAAGGTCAGCGAGGACCTTTATTAAGGTCAGCGAGGACCTTAAATATGGTCATCCAAGACGTGGTCTCGAGCACACTTAATACTCACACTTGATCCAAGGAATCGGAATTACTCTTTTCCCTCCTTCCTTGGATCGAACCTGACTGCCTCCAGTTCCCTCCAGGCGTTGTGAAACCCCCTGCGGTTTTAGCGCTTCCCCCACCCACCAGTGCAGTAATAAAGAATTAACGACAGGTAAGGCATCCTCGTCTCTTAGATGCGTAACGTCGGTACGCATCATGCGTAAGATGAATGGTAAAGGCTTTAGACGCATCATGCGTCAGATGAATGGTAGAGGAAAGGCTTCAGACGCATCATGCGTCAGATGAGTTGTGGGGGAAATGGGTTTTAGATAAGTTATATCTAATGGAGGGGCTCCTGACGCATGGTGCGTTGTTAGGAAACGCTGTGAACGCATTCTGTCCATTTATCCTCACTCAGGGCGGTAATTATCTCTTATAATCTCTTAATTACGTACTTAATAATTCTGTGCTGCATAAGCAGTGCTTTTCAACGCTGGATACCGTATACCTGGAGGGGGTTTCGGGGGTCAACGCCCCTGCCACCCGGTCCGTGACCAGGCTTCGTGGTGGATCAGGGTCTGATCAAGGCTACTGTTTTGCTAGGAGTAAAGACAGTTCTTCTGTCGTAGTATAAAAACGTAGACTGATATAAATCTACAGTGGAACCCCGCGGGTGTTCGAACGTGCCGGACCTCGAACGAACCTGTGTTCGAACAGTTTTGTTCAGAAAAAGATTCACCCGGTCTTTGAAAGTTTTTTCTGGAGTTCGAACGCGCTAACTTGTTTACAGTTCAGTTGTAAAAACACGTTAAAGCCCTGTTTCAAAAATGCTTTGAAGTGACCTCTGACACTGACCTGACTCTGAGAGACTTATGGAAGTGTCAGTTCAACATCCTCCAGTGTGTGAGGCTGATAATTAAAGCCTAGGAAATACTGTTTCGAATATGGAACTTTTCGCACACCACTTAGGAACAAATTAAGTTCAAACACCGAGGTTTCCCTCTACTGACATGTCATTGACCAAGACACAGGTGCAACACTTGGGTATCTTTTATGACGAGGACGTTTCGCCAGTCAGTGGCTTTTTCAGTTCATTAGAGAGATTACATACCGAAGCCAGTGGAGTATGAGGTGATCAGTCCCTCAGACGACACACAGCTGACAGTTTGGTGGTGAACATTCCAGGTGTGTAAATTAACATCTCAGTCCCCTTATACCTGCTTGTTCCTGCTCACCTAGCAATAAGTAGGTACCTGGGTGTTAATTCACTGTTGTAGGGGTGGCATCCTGGAGGTGGTTGTATACCGTAGATAGGGATGAATTTTAAAACTGACTTAAGGTTGGATACTATCACCTGGCCTGGTTAGTGTTTCTCTCACTCATGAGTTGTGTCAAATGAAAGATTAGTTAACAAGGGTTAACAAGGGCCCAGCAGTAACAACGATTGCATTTGTGGTCACTGTGGTGGCCCATGCTAACCTCCCTGTGGTGTATAAATATACCTTGTTAGATTAATCGTATTGTAGCCAGCTGGCCCAGTGGTTTACGCACTGGCCTAGAGTTTAACAACTCACCCGTCATGGGTTCTAGCCCCACCCGTTCCCTGGTTTCTCTACAATCGTGTTATTAAGATTTCCTGAGTCATGAGAGAATTGCAAGTCTGGGGAGGAGGGTTACTTGGCCTTGTTGTGTAACGTTTGTATAAATCACATGTTTTTAAGAGGTGAAGCGAGGGTACACACGCTTTCTTCTGTTTTGTCTTGAAACTCTAGATTGTTACACCTTCCACATATTATATTCTTCTTCTTTATATATGTTCCTCATTTATTATTAATTTTAGATTGTTCTGTCTCGTGTGTGTGTGTGTGTGTGTGTGTGTGTGTGTGTGTGTGTAGGCTTTGTGAATATGTGAGATGTTATTCTTGCACCAGTCATGTCTATAAATAAGACACATGTGCAACACTCAGTCCTGTATTCGACTGAAGAAGTCTGCCCTTGCAGGCGAAACTTTTCAACAATGATGATTCTTAAGCGTTGTATCTTACTGCTCCCCTTGTTTACTTAGCAATAAGTAGGTACCTGTGTATTGGGGGACCTGTGGGTCGCATCCCGGGGAAGGGAATCAAAGGACCCCTAATGGACATATTAAGTTTATTTAGGTACAGGTACGCACAAGTTCAGTTATCGTGCCTAGTAACTTGTGGGTATTTCATACTATGTGTGAAATTCAAGTCTGGTGGTGCTTCACCTGCGTCAGGTTCACTGCTCTGGTGTTTCACCTGCGTCAGGTTCACTGCTCTGGTGCTTCACCTGCGTCAGGTTCACTGCTCTGGTGCTTCACCTGCGTCAGGTTCACTGCTCTGGTGCTTCACCTGCGTCAGGTTCACTGCTCTGGTGCTTCACCTGCGTCAGGTTCACTGCTCTGGTGCTTTACTGCGTCAGGTTCACTGCTCTGGTGCTTCACCTCCTTCAGGTTTACTGCTCTGGTGCTTCACCTGCGTCAGGTTCACTGCTCTGGTGCTTCACCTGCGTCAGGTTCCCTGCTCTTCCACCAGGAATGTTGCTGACATCCCCGCCCCTGTGAGAGGTTGCCATGGTGATGCTTCTTAATTGTTTTAGAGGTCTGGTAAGAGCTCCCGTTGATGCTGCTTCTGTTACTTCGCATCATTTATTTTTTCATACGAAAACAAAGTACGTAAATCACCTGAGTAAAAGACAGAACAAATTTCAAGCAGATGTCAACAAAGTTTTACAGTGGGCAGACGAGCAGAACATAATGCCCAGTGGTGAGAATATTAACTACTTAGTAATGGAAGGAGTAACGCAAGCAAGAACGCAAGCAAGCAAACCATACCATGCAACGTGAGGAACAAACACAGATGTGTCACGAACAATTACAGGAAACAGTTCGTCACTTAGGAAGCACAACAAGGCACAGGCAACAAATGCCAGGACTGCGAGAAGCTTCAGAACTTTCAGATATAAGAACTAAGGCGAATGAGGGCGATTTTCATGTCAGTGGTTCCAAGACGACTTTTCTTTGGGCTGATTTTCCTAACTGCTACATTTGGGTTTGCTTATTTGTGTTACTGGGTCTTCTTGGCTGACGCATCATCCTTGGCTGACGCATCATCCTTGGCTGACTCATTATCTTTGCTGACGCATCATCCTTGGCTGACTCATTATCCTTGGCTGACGCATCATCCTTGGCTGACTCATTATCCTTGGCTGACGCATCATCCTTGGCTGACGCATCATCCTTGGCTGACGCATCATCCTTGGCTGACGCATCATCCTTGGCTGACGCATCATCCTTGGCTGACTCATTATCCTTGGCTGACGCATCATCCTTGGCTGACGCATCATCCTTGGCTGACTCATTATCACCCCTGGTCAACTCATCATGAGTGGGTGAGTACTCAAGGGTGGCTCCAGGCACGAGTGAGAGAGTGAAGACAAGTGGCTAGGAGGAGGAGGAGGAGGAGGCAGAGAAAGAGGAGTAGCAGAAGGACGGAAGAGAAGGTGGGGAGTGGAAGGAGGGGAGGGGGTAAGTGGCTGCCGGAATAAGAGGTAAGTAAAAGAAGGTGAAAAGAGGACATGTGAGGCGGCTATGACATGGATAGTGGAGAAAGAAAGGAAGAGCGAAGAGAAATGGAAATGGAAGTAGAAAGGAGAGGGAAAGAAATGAAAGGGTGAGTATTAAGGGAAAGAGGAAGAAGGGAAAGGATGAAAAAAAATTGAGTTGATTTACTGAAGGAAGGAGAGGAAGAAGAGAAGGGAAGTTAGGAAGGTCTCATTTACCAGCCAGAATAAATTTATTCACGAATAGTAAAAGAATTATGCATTAATAGGCACCACAGCCTGGTTGATTAAGAACTACCTGCAAGAGCTCTCATTCCCAGCTCCCAATCTGGGAGAGAGAGAGAGAGAGCGTCGTATTCATGTAGTCTTCTCAGCTTCCGAGTAATTTTGTAGCCATGTGTTTGTTGTGCGTGATAGGAGAAGATGTTTCAGTTAATTATGAGTTGAGCAACACAGGCATCAGAGCAGGTAACACAACACAACACCAGGGAGAGGTCGGCCAAGGCAACATAGCATCCTCCACAACACAACACTAGGGAGAGGTGGACCCAGGCAATATAGCATCCTCCACAACACAACACTAGGGAGAGGTGGACCCAGGCAACATAGCATCCTCCACCACACAACACTAGGGAGAGGTGGACCCAGGCAACATAGCATCCTCCACCACACAACACCAGGGAGAGGTGGACCCAGGCAACAATCAGAGCATCCAGCACCACACAACACAACACCAGGGAGAGGTGGACCCAGGCAACATAGCATCCTCCACAACACAACGCCAGGTAGAGGTGGACCCAGGCAACATAGCATCCTCCACCACACAACACAACACCAGGGAGAGGTGGACCCAGGCAACAATCAGAGCATCCAGCATCACACAACACAACACCAGGGAGAGGTGGACCCAGGCAACAATCAGAGCATCCAGCATCACACCACACAACACCAGGGAGAGGTGGACCCAGGCAACATAGCATCCTCCACAACACAACACTAGGGAGAGGTGGACCCAGGCAACATAGCATCCTCCACAACACAACACCAGGGAGAGGTGGACCCAGGCAACATAGCATCCTCCACCACACAATACAATACCAGGGAGAGGTGGACCCAGGCAACATAGCATCCTCCACAACACAACACTAGGGAGAGGTGGACCCAGGCAACATAGCATCCTCCATCACACAACACAACACCAGGAGAGGTGGACCCAGGCAACATAGCATCCTCCACAACACAACACCAGGAGAGGTGGACCCAGGCAACAATCAGAGCATCCAGCATCACACAAGACCTCTGAGGAATGGTAAAAGAAGCTCAAGCGAGACACAAGGTAGAGAGACAGTCCTACTCGACGGAAATTGCGACCTGTGTTCTTTTTTGTAGGGGACGAGAGGGTGAGTGGAGGAAGAGGGAGACAGTAAGAAGCAGGATGAGCTGGGAATTTGTGATATACGTGAGACAGGAATTGGCGAAGCTCTTCACAAGTCTGTCATCTGACGAGTTAGCTCATGTACTTGTCAGCTCTCTCTCTCTCTCTCTCTCTCTCTCTCTCTCTCTCTCTCTCTCTCTCTCTCTCTCTCTCCCTCTGTTCTATAGTTCTCAGAGGGATGGAGCCAATCCAGGCAGCTCTTTTACAGCCTTTAAAAGGAGTTATGATGGTTCATAAATCGTGTATATTATTGGTTGCTCCCGCGGGGAGTAGCGACGCTGGCAGATAGACCAGTTTTATATATCTGGAACAGTGTTAGTCTCGCTAATTGTTCTCTTAGGCCTCTCGCTCTTGCGTTCTAGTTCGCTAAGTACGTTTGTCTCTCACTCACTCCACCTTTGAAAGTATCTCATCAACTTCTCTCACTCGCTGTGTTTACCGTAGTTGTCTGGTTCTCTCAACCCATTTTTCTCCCTCACTCTCACTCCACCTTGGGAAACGTGATATCGCCCTCGCTCGCTGTGTTGCGCTGTCTAGTGCGCTACGCACGTTTCTCTCACACCCCAGTGGAAATAAGTCAAAAACCCCAATAGAAATAAGTCAGTTTTCTGACTTTTTGGGGGGTTATCCTAGGTAATTTACACATATGTTACTATGCTCAATAATAGCCCACAAAGAGACAGAAACGCAGATGATTAATTGGTCTGTATATTTCGATCCTCTTCTGGGATCCTCTTCAGCAGATCCCAGAAGGGGATCGAAATATACAGCCCAACTAATCTTCTGTGTTTCTGTCTCCACGTGTGTTGATATTGAGCATTGACAAGTGTTCAGTACAGTTCAGTTATCCACATGTTAATATATATAATAATTATACTTATGTGTACCAGTGCCTAAATTTACTCCCTCCGTCAGTGACAGTATCATAATGGATGCTGCCATCAAACTCAACTGTATATATTATTAAGAGACATTTACAAAAATTGTCTCTACGTCCACAGCAGGACTCGAACCTGCAAACTCTGTATCAGAGTCCACAGTACTTTACCACGGGTCTGACTCCGTGGTGAAGTACTGTGGACTCTGTAGTTTGCAGGTTCGAGTCCTGCTGTGGACGTAGAGACAATTTTGTAAATAATTTCGCCTGTTTGCGAATTGTTAAGCATTAAGAGACATGTGTCTCCGATACTTGTCAGTATTATGTACCTTTGTAATGAAATCACGAGAGCTTCAACCATGAACAACTGTCAGAGGGCACTTCAAGACGCTGGTTGACCCTCCTCTCAGTTATTTGTGAAGGTTGGAAAGGCAAGTTACACTTTCATGAATTCAAAAGTCTTTTTTTTTTTTTAAATAGAGGTGTTGCGGAAGTGCAGGGCGCGTGTCATTCACCAAGGTCCATTATAACATTGGAATATTGCGTAAAATGGCACTTTCAGTAATATGACGAAAGGGTGGAAATTCAGGGCAGAGGAAAGGGTGACACTACAGAATATTACTAAAAATGAGAGAGGGAGGGAGAGAGAGAGAGAGATATGCACCGTAACATCAGTAGCTAAACGAACAAGGAAAAACACTGGATAAAGATGTAGACAACAGGTTCCGAGAACCGACAGGTAGACGAACTAGACACATGTGCGACACTTGCTTATCTTTATTACGGAAACGTTTCGCCAGCCAGTGGCTTCATCAGTCCAAGGCAGAGAAACTAGATACAGATGGAAGACACCAAAGGAAATAGAAGAAAGAGATACTGGCTTAGACAAATGCAGACAGAATTTACAGACAGGATGGAGTTAGGGATAGAACTGTGTGCGTAAGGAGTCGCCAGCACTCACGACGCTCAGGAAACCTGTACAACACTTTCACCTCTTTGCACAGAGGCGAAAAGATGATCCTAGACGCTAGAAGCTTTACATATACAAAAAAAACTTGATCTCGGCTTTAAAATAACGATGTAAACAAAGTTTATAAGTTGAAATATGAAGCATAGCAAAGTTTGTAAGTTAAAATATCGAGCGTAGCAAAGTTTGTAAGTTAAAATATCGAGCGTAGCAAAGTTTGTAAGTTAAAATATCGAGCGTAGCAAAGTTTGTAAGTTAAAATATCGAGCGTAGCAAAGTTTGTAAGTTAAAATAGTTAGGGTTGCCAAGTTTGACGTTAACAATAGAGAGCGTTGCAACACTAGCTGTTAGAATATTAGAATATTAGAGTTTAAAAGTAACAATCTGTGAGGGAAGAGCGGGTATTACGTGGGGTTATGGTTGTTCAGGCACCCAGGAACCTTTAGCGTGTTACTACCCGCACTACCATCTAGCGGGCTGAGGCTAAACTCCGGTTCCTGGGGTCTGGTTGGCTTTAATTTCTACTCCTGGTAGTGTTAACCTTACCTGGTGAGGGTTGAAGTTTGGAGAATAACTTCGCCTCCACTCTTCTCCTGACCAGGTAAGGTGATCTACCACGAGTATTTCTGTTTGTTGTTTATTTATTTTCCTGGTTACCAGTAATGACATTCAAGTTAAACACCACCCTTTGTCTTTAATGTTATACTTAACTTTTCTGTAACCAGTGTATTTTCTTTATTGTCAGCTCTGCTGGCCTGGTCATCCAGGGTAGACGCTGGTAAATTGGAGCACGATCCCTGTCTACAGGACGTAGTGGGTCATTACAACTACTTCTCTTTCATAACCTTTGTGTGCCTATACAAGTGGTGACAGGAGTTTCCAGAACATGGGACGAATACCACCACCCAGGATAACCTACACCATTTCTTCAAACATCAGAAGACCATCCTGGGTATTATATACTCCTGCCCAAATATCGTACTGGAACCACACAAGTCAATTTTTATTTTTATTTAATTTTAATTAAAAGCCTTAGAATATTATCTTCGTTATTTTTCCTCAAATTATTCATTTATTTATTTTTCCATTTTTGTTCAGGCGGAAGGCGTCTCCCTGACACAATCCAAGTGAAAAAATTCAGTCATTAAAGTTCCACTGACATATCTGCACTGCATCCCCTCCCCTTTCTTCTTTTATTTTTTTTATCTTTTCCTTCCAATGGCATATTTCTCAGTCTCCGGAAGAAAAAAATTACCTTTGTTTACCTTGTATTTATTCCCTTGACAGGGACGGGTTTTTGGAATGTTGTGTCCACTTAACGTGGATTTTTTTTTTTTTTGGTAGTTTTGAAATTTACTATTTTTTGGAAATGCCCGAGATGTGTCAGAGCAACACACTCGTGTGTGTTGTATTTTATCTTACTCCATATTTACAAATCTTTCGTGGCCTAGTCCCTACATATTTCATCTTTATGTTGCATTTGGTGTTTTTTTTATCTTTGAGGTTCTTCTGAATTTTCCCGTCTCTTCCTCTGGATATATTTTATTTTGACTGTGCTGTGTTTTGTGTGTGTGTGTGTGTGTGTGTCGCCTCTTCGACCTCTGTAAGCGAGCCATTGTGAATTGTTAAGCACTCCAGATTTTTTTTGTCGATGTTCACGGCATGTGGCAGGATTTGATGGAAATAATATATCGCTAGTCTGGTGTTCCGGGTTCGAATCCTGCAGGTTCGAAACCTGCTGTGGACTGTGAGATAATGTTTGTAAATAATTTCGCCGTTTGCGAATTAATATATATATATATATATATATATATATATATATATATATATATATATATATATATACTGGATAATCCATTGCGGTACTGATTTGCTGGATACCCTTGTCTCTTAGTACTCAGAGTGAACAAAGAGTAACTGAGTGACCAGAGAGTTGTAGAGTGCTCAGTACCCACAGAGTGCTAAGTACAGTCTTAATGCAGCACCTGTGTTGGGTATGCACAGTACTCATGGAATCATTACTGTGACCTGAGCGTGAGTCTCCATTATCCTGTTTTACTAACATTCCTGGAGCTGAAATCCATTTTTTCGCCAATAAATTTCTGCTGATGGGATGAGGCCGGTGTGTTGGTGCGGGTTATTAGATTGGTACTCTGAAGAGTCTTGTTATGTCAGGATATTAACCTGAATTTATCACGTTAAGAGGTGTGTGTACTCGCCTACTGTACTTGTACTCGCCTGATACTGGTTACGCGGGGTCGAGACACAGCTCCTGGCCCTACTTCTGTTATCCCTAATGATCTGGTTTCACATATTAACACATACATACATATATCTTCTTTCAACGCACCTTCCGTATACCACCGAGGCAGGGTGGCCCAAAAAGAAAAACAAATTCTCTTTTCAACTTTAATGTATACAGGAGAAAGGGTTACTAGCCCCTTGCTCCCGGCATGTTAGTCGCCTCTTACGACACGCATGGCTTACGAAGGGAGAATTCTGTTTCACTTTCCCATGGAGATAAGAGGAAATAAACAAGAACTAGTAAGAAAAGAGAAGAAAACCCAGAGGGGTGTGTATATATATATATGCTTGTACATGAATGTGTAGTGTGATCTAAGTGTAAGTAGAAGTAGCAAGACGTACCTGAAATCTTGCATGTTTATGAGACAGAAAAAAGACACCAGCAATCCTACCATCATGTAAAACATGAAATATTTTTTTCCCTTTAATACAGAATTTTACAAAAAATATTTTAATACTGAGGACAGACAGGGACGCCAAATGAATGTTTAACAATATACGATAAAACATCTGTCGTAAATGTTTGCGTTTTAACACCCGTGTTTTTGGGTTTATATGCGATGTGAGTCTTTTGAATGCACAGTGTATGTTGTGTGGGTGGTTTATATGTTGTGTGGGTGGTTTATATGTTGTGTGGGTGGTTTATATGTTGTGTGGGTGGTTTATATGTTGTGTGGGTGGTTTATATGTTGTGTGGGTGGTTTATATGTTGTGTGGGTGGTTTATATGTTGTGTGGGTGGTTTATATGTTGTGTGGGTGGTTTATATGTTGTGTGGATAGGTTGGTACCCATGTTGCGGATAGGTTGGTACCCATGTTGCGGATAGGCTGGTACCCATGTTGCGGATAGGCTGGTACCCATGTGGATAGGTTGGTACCCATGTTGCGGATAGGCTGGTACCCATGTTGCGGATAGGTTGGTACCCATGTTGCGGATAGGTTGGTACCCATGTTGCGGATAGGCTGGTACCCATGTTGTGGATAGGCTGGTACCCATGTTGTGGATAGGCTGGTACCCATGTGGATAGGCTGGTACCCATGTTGCGGATAGGCTGGTACCCATGTGGATAGGCTGGTACCCATGTTGTGGATAGGCTGGTACCCATGTTGTGGATAGGCTGGTACCCATGTTGCGGATAGGCTGGTACCCATGTTGTGGATAGGCTGGTACCCATGTGGATAGGCTGGTACCCATGTTGTGGATAGGCTGGTACCCATGTTGTGGATAGGCTGGTACCCATGTTGCGGATAGGTTGGTACCCATGTTGCGGATAGGCTGGTACCCATGTTGTGGATAGGCTGGTACCCATGTTGTGGATAGGCTGGTACCCATGTTGTGGATAGGTTGGTACCCATGTTGTGGATAGGCTGGTACCCATGTGGATAGGCTGGTACCCATGTTGCGGATAGGCTGGTACCCATGTTGCGGATAGGCTGGTACCCATGTTGCGGATAGGCTGGTACCCATGTTGTGGATAGGCTGGTACCCATGTGGATAGGCTGGTACCCATGTTGTGAATAGGCTGGTACCCATGTGGATAGGCTGGTACCCATGTTGTGAATAGGCTGGTACCCATGTTGGGATAGGCTGGTACCCATGTTGTGGATAGGCTGGTACCCATGTTGGATAGGCTGGTACCCATGTTGTGGATAGGCTGGTACCCATGTGGATAGGCTGGTACCCATGTTGGGGATAGGCTGGTACCCATGTGGATAGGCTGGTACCCATGTGGAATAGGCTGGTACCCATGTTGGATAGGCTGGTACCCATGTGGATAGGCTGGTACCCATGTTGTGAATAGGCTGGTACCCATGTGATATTGTGGATAGGCTGGTACCCATGTTGTGAATAGGCTGGTACCCATGTGGATAGGCTGGTACCCATGTGAATAGGCTGGTACCCATGTTGTGGATAGGCTGGTACCCATGTTGCGGATAGGCTGGTACCCATGTTGCGGATAGGCTGGTACCCATGTGGATAGGCTGGTACCCATGTTGCGGATAGGCTGGTACCCATGTGGATAGGCTGGTACCCATGTTGTGAATAGTCTGGTACCCATGTTGCGGATAGGCTGGTACCCATGTGGATAGGCTGGTACCCATGTGAATAGGCTGGTACCCATGTTGTGAATAGGCTGGTACCCATGTGGATAGGCTGGTACCCATGTGGATAGGCTGGTACCCATGTTGTGAATAGGCTGGTACCCATGTGGATAGGCTGGTACCCATGTTGTGAATAGGCTGGTACCCATGTGGATAGGCTGGTACCCATTTGTGAATAGGCTGGTACCCATGTGGATAGGCTGGTACCCATGTGGATAGGCTGGTACCCATGTGGATAGGCTGGTACCCATGTGGATAGGCTGGTACCCATGTTGTGAATAGGCTGGTACCCATGTGGATAGGCTAGTACCCATGTGGATAGGCTGGTACCCATGTGGATAGGCTGGTACACATGTGGATAGGCTGGTACCCATGTTGTGGATAGGCTGGTACCCATGTTGTGGATAGGCTGGTACCCATGTTGTGTATAGGCTGGTACCCATGTTGCATATAGAGTGGTACAAACGATGATACTCTGGAGGTCAGTGGTTCTCTCTAGGCAGGAATACTGTTATATACTAAGGGTCCAGGTCAAAGCAGGTGAGACTGCTGACCTGACCGTCCAGGTCAAGGCAGGTGAGACTGCTGACCTGAACAACGAACAGAGAACTTTCACTGTCGTTATTCATCCAGTCAGATATCTGAACTACTGGGAATGTTTGTAGTCCCTTCAAGTGTATTCCTTGGAACATTGGCCAGAAAGATACATCATAATGTACACCTGGGAGGACTAGCCCCAAACCTGCCCTCCGGGTTTTCCTTTGATATACCTTTGATGAGTTTCGAGAGTCTTGCTACTCTCGGAGCCCTGCCATAAGCCAGGCTCGTCTGGTGCTAGCCTAGTCAATCAGGCTGTTGCTGTTGGAAGTGCTGGTATGAAAACGAGATTTGACAGACGTGCAAAGTAAAAAGTAGGGACGCGACGAGCACTCTAAGAGAACTCAGTGTCAGAGGAACCCGACTCTTCAACGCTCTCCCTTCGTGGCTGTCTTCAGGAGTGAAGCTAACAAGTTTCTCAGATCAGTTACTGACCAGCCGGGCTGTGGTTCATACGTTGCACTGCGTGAGGCCAACAGTAACAGTCTGGTTGCTCAGGCCCTGATCCACCAGAAGGCCTGGTCTGGGACCGGGCCGCGGGGGCGCTGACCCCGAACACATCCTTCAGGTATTCTGTAGGTGGATAAGCTGGACGCCATTGAGTAAACGAAGTTATAGATTGGTACTAAACTTTGTGTCTGCTGTCCTGGTCTGACAGCTCACAGCTGTCCTGGTCTGACAGCTCACAGCTGTCCTGGTCTGACAGCTCAGTTGATATGGAAATTCAAGCTTTTAAAAAAATATTTTTTTTGTATTGTAGAAAATTTAAAATATAACCGAGAATTTAAAAAAAAAAAAAACTGTAGTATTTACGACCTCTTACTCTCCCTTAGGACCTCTGACTCTCCCTTACTATCTACTCTGGCTTACGAAATCCTACTCTCCCTTACGATGTCCTACTCTCCTATCCCTCACGACCTCCTCCTCTCCCTCACGACCTTTACTCTCCCTTACGACCTCCTCTCCCTCTCTCCAGCTGCTGGGAAGGAGACATCAGGGTGGCTGGCACTGTGATTTATGTGGTCGTGTGACACCAAGTTTATTCAGTAATTGTCACCCTCTTCACCCTCACTGCCACCCTCCTCAACCCTTACTGGCACCCTCCTCAACCCTTACTGGCACCCTCCTCACCCCTTACTGGCACCCTCCTCACTCCTCACTGGCACCCTCTTCACCCCCTCACTGGCACCCTCCTCACCCCTTAGTGGCACCCTCCTCACCCCTCACATCATAGTTTCTTCTCCCCTTGTTTATTTCCCCATTTTGTATTGTATCTCCACTGCACCAACAGTCTGGTCGGTCGCAGATGGAGCAAATATTTGCGGACGGTGAATGGTATCCGCACCAGTCCTGGTGTTGAATGACCCACTCGGGTCTAGCGCTTTATGGGGTGTAATCTACGTGTATCTCTCCTTCCTGCATTCTTCTCTCTGACTTCACTTCTTTCATATTTTCTCATTTTTTTCGTTTGAAGATTTTTTACGATCACTTGTGTATTTTTTAGTATATATGTCGTGCCTAATAGGTAAAACTGGTCAATTAGCAAGAACTCATTTAAAATTAAGTCCTTTCTAAAATTTTCTCTTATACATTTAAAGATATATTTTTTTCATTTATGTTAATGTAAAAATTTATAATTTTGTACCAAGAGAAACTTTGAAAACTTACCTAACCTTATTATAACAATAGCAATTTAATTTAGACTAACCCAACTAAATATATTTTAGATACGTTTACAATAATTTAATAATAAACAAACACAATGAATTTTTTTTTTCGTTATGTTCAGAATGATTTTTGCGAATTTATTGCATACACAAATTTTCGCTTTTCTTATATGGCAAGAAGAGCGTTGCTATTTAAGCCAAAATCGTAAGTTTTACCTAATCTGCACGATATATATATATATATATATATGTCGTGCCGATTAGGTAAAACTTGCTATTTTGGCTTAAATAGCAACGCTCACCTTGCCATATAAGACAAGTGAAAATTTGTGTATGCAATAATTTCGCCAAAATCATTCTGAACATAACGAAAAAAAAATATTTCATTGTGTTTGTTTATTATTAAATTAATGTTAACGTATCTAAAATATATTTAGTTGGGTTAGGCTAAAATAAATTGCATTTGTTGTAATAAGGTTAGGTAGGTTTTCAAAGTTTCCCTTGGTACAAAATTATAAATTCTTACATTAACATAAATGAAAAAAAATATATCTTTAAACGTATAAGAGAACATTTTAGAAATGTCTTAATTTTAGATGAGTTCTTGCTAATTGACCAGTTTTACCTAATCGGCACGATTATATATATATATATATATATATATATATATATATATATATATATATATATATATATATATATATATGCAAAAAGATCACAGTAAACAGGTGATATCAAAATATGCAAGACAACCACTATGAAATATATATACATATATATAATATATAGTGTGTGCGTGTGTATGTATGTATGTGTGTATTTGTGTGTATGTATATGTGTATGTATGTATGTATGTGTATGTATATGCATGTAATGTGTGTATCGAGATATTAGGTGTAAATTTCCTGGTCGAGAAATGTATAATTACTGAGTTGTATGATCATTCTTTTAAATTACGCTGTCAGCTTTTACACCACGCTGTCAGCTTTCACACCACGCTGTCAGCTTTCACACCACGCTGTCAGCTTTTACATCACGCTGTCAGCTTTCACACCACGCTGTCAGCTTTCACACCACGCTGTCAGCTTTCTTAATTTCCAGACGTTTTGTACCACTTTCCGCTTATCTCCATTTTTACCTTTCATCCTCCTAGCTTTCATTTCCTCCTACCAGCCTCCTCCTGTTCCGCTTCTAGTACAGCAGACAGCAGCAGCAGCAGCAGCACACAGCATTAACAGCACCAGCAGTCAGAAGCAGCAATAAACAGCAAAAGCAGCAGACGTCAGAATCAGCAGCAATAAACAAAGTACTGCAGCAACTGCAAAAAAGTCTTTAGCAGACGGTAGCAGTAGACGACATCAGCAGATGGCAACAGCAGACAGCAAGAGCAGAGCCTCCGTCACCTGTACTTCACCTTCACGTCTCATCAGTCAACACAGTTGTGTTTAAATTGTTCCCTTTGACACCTACGTAGCTCACCTTTGATACCTTTGATGTACCTTCGATGAGTTCCAAGCGTTTTCCTACTCCCGGATCCCGGCCGTGGACTAGGCTCGTCTGGTGTGTACCTGGCCAACTATATTGTTGTTGTTGCTGGCTCGCAACATGAACGCCCTTTAAGGTCTTCATTCGTTTGTGCTTTAGCACCCAGTAAGACGTTCGTGAGGCAAGCATTTCCAGGATTTCTGTAACTTTCGTTGATTCCATGGTGAAGCTGGGCCTTCCATGATTATTTTATTTTCCAGTAAGTCGTTCGTAAGGCAGACACTTCCAGGGTTTTTTTAACTTAAGAAAGTCGTACGTAATGCAGGGTCTTCCGTAGTTATTTAAAACAATGCCGCAGCACAGTTCAGCCAGCAGAAACAGTGAGAACAGCGCAGAGTCACTGCAGACGGTCGGAATGTATACTAGAGATCCTCAGGAATACTTCACTTGTATTCCAGGATACGTAAAACGAGGATACACACACACACACAAAAGACCGCAGACGGAGTACAGTCTAGGGGGCCAGAGACTACAAACCTCAATCAAGGAAAAAGACCTTGGGGTGAGTATAACACCAGGTACATCTCCTGAGGCGCACATCAACCAAATAACTGCTGCAGCATATGGGAGCCTAGCAAACCTAAGAACAGCATTCCGACATCTTAAAGAATCGTTCAGGACCTTGTACACTGTGTACGTTAGGCCCATACTGGAGTATGCAGCACCAGTTTGGAACCCACACCTAGCCAAGCACGTGAAGAAGCTCGAGAAAGTGCAAAGGTTTGCAACAAGACTAGTCCCGGAGCTAAGGGGTATGTCCTACGAGGAGAGGTTAAGGGAAATCGACCTGACGACACTGGAGGACAGGAGAGATAGGGGGGACATGATAACAACATATAAGATACTGAGAGGAATTGACAAAGTAGACAGAGACAGAATGTTCCAGAGATGGGACACAACAACAAGGGGACACAGTTGGAAGTTGAAGACTCAGATGAATCACAGGGATGTTAGGAAGTATTTCTTCAGTCACTGAGTGGTTGGGAAGTGGAATAGTTTAGGAAGTGATGTAGTGGAGGCAGGTTCCATACATAGCTTTAAGAAGAGGTATGATAAAGCTCATGGCGCAGGGAGAGTGACCCAGTAGCGGCCAGTGAAGAGGCGGGGCCAGGAGCTATGACTCGACCCCTGCAACCACAACTAGGTGAGGACACACACACACCACTACCACGCCCTAAATTGACTCTTTTTGTTGTAAAAGACTTCAAAAGGTTAGTCGGTTGCTGGAGATAACTTTCCCAAGCCCAGCAAAGGCAACAGATTGCTTTTAACTGGAAACTTACACTCTATGCATGCATGCATGCATACATACATACATACATACATGTATAAATATAAGTATGAATATATATATATAGAGGGAGGTACCACCTCTGGAACTGTGCTGGGGACCCTCATCCTCAGAGAAAAGAATAAACTTGCTTCAGGGAAAACTCAATGTCGTGCCTAATAGGTAAAACTGGTCAATTAGCAAGAACTCATTTAAAATTAAGTCCTTTATAAAATTTTCTCTTTTACGTTTAAAGATATATATTTTTTCATTTGTTAATGTAAAAATTTATAATTTTGTACCAAGAGAAACTTTGAAAACTTACCTAACCTTATTATAACAAGCGCAATTTAATTTAGCCTAATCCAACTAAATATATTTTAGATACGTTTACAAAAATTTAATAATAAACAAACACAATGAAATATATTTGTTTCGTTAGGTTCAGAATGATTTTTGCGAAATTATTGCATACATAAATTTTCGCTTGCCTTATTCGGCAAGAAGAGCGTTGCTATTTAAGCCAAAATCGTAAGTTTTACCTATTCGGCTCCGTCCACATCAAAGTCCACGTTGCTTTAGCCAAACGGCTAAAAATACTGTGTGCTTTGATGTAGAGTGTGCAGGTTCGAATCCTAGGTCCTGCTATAAGCTCTCCTAGCTTACCTCAGTGTTCCTAGCTCTTATGGATGACTTTGTAAGGTCTAAATCCCAGCTCACATGCAGTATTATAAGCTACCAGCTGGCTGTGCACCAGCTGGCTGATGGTGTATTTCATTGTGCATCAGCTGGTTGACGATACACTTTGCTGTGGACCAGCTGGCTGATGGCTACTTCACTGTGCACCAGCTGGTTGACGATGCACTTTACTGTGGACCAGCTGACTGATGATGTACTTTACGGTGGACCAGCTGGTTGACGATGTACTTTAGTGTGAACAGCTGGTTGACGATGTATTTTACTGTGGACCAGCTGGCTGATGGCGTACTTCGCTGTGCACCAGCAAAACAGAGCTTTAATGGAATTTGTGCACACCTCAAAAGGAACAGAACGCAAGCATTGAAGAACATTGGTTAAGTGGTGTTGTTCCTTCGGGGTCTTCAGAGTGGTCACTGTGCTGGTCATTTCCCTTCCTTCACCCGTGTTATTCTCCCTGCATCCTCGCCGCCTCCTCCTCCTTCTCCTCCTCTCGTGTGTTCTGTCCTTGCTTGAGCCTGGGGAAGAGCTCAGTGTTTGTCCTCTGTCGTTTTCCTACTCTTACTGTGATATATTTTCCTTGCTTTATGCGTGTTGGGTTAGTTTCTTTTGACTTCTCTTTACTACCACTACTGTTTGTGTCTTCCTTTATTTTCTTTACTTCTGTTATTGTGGGTTATTGCCTCTCTTAATTGTTCTTATTCCAGTTATTTTGGGTTAGTGCATTCGTTTATTTTTATTCGTTATTATTGGCTTCGCAGATCTGATTTGCAAATATACAAGAACACAAAAAAGTTTTAATGGAACTATGTATATGTTTATATATATGTATGTGGTTGTGTGAAGATATGCATGGTTCTGTTACAACTTTCATGTGTTCTTATATATTTGCAAATCAGAATTGCGAAGCCAGATAAGGTATATATATATATATATATATATATATATATATATATATATATATATATATATATATATATAGAGAGAGAGAAAAAAGCAAATTTTCGTTCTTTCGAGTGACACGTTGAAAGTGCATGAGAAATGTAAAAAAAAAAAGATCCAGAGGATGATGCACTTGGTCAGGATGAAAGATGCACTGACAGCTGTCAAGGTAGGAAGAGAGTGCTCGTAGATGATGCAGGATACACTGACAGCTGTCACGATGGAAGGAATAATAATTCACTGAGAGCTGTCAAGGAAGAAAGGTGTTAGGAATGATAAACTGACAGCTGTCAAGGAGGAAAGGTATCAGGGGTTAATGATACACTGACAGCTGTCAAGGAGAGGTGTTAGTGGATGCTGACAAGAGGTCAGGAGAGTAATATTCAGGAGGGAAACGCTGCTGACACTTGTCAGCCTACTCTCTCGCGGATGGGGGATAGGAAGGAAGAGGAGGAGCCGGTAGGAGGAAGGGTACTGGAGGCTATGAGGGCAGGATGGAATGAAAGGATTGGAGAATAGTGTTGTAAGAGAATGGAGGAATGGAGGGCTGGTATAATACTGGAGTAAATTAAGGAGGGAGAAAATATTGGAGTAATTGTGGTAGGAAAGAGAGAGAGAGATGGTAAAATTGGGAAGACTGGAGAAAGAGACGATTAGAAGCGAGAGAGAGAGAGAGAGAGAGAGAGAGAGAGAGGAAGAAGTAGATTCTTTTTAGGTAAAAAAAATATAAAAGAAAATGCTTGAAAGGAGAAAGGGAAGGATAAACAGTGTGTTAGGAAAGACAAGAGAAGGAAAAAGAAAGGAAGGTCAGAAACAGAAAAAAAAGAGAGATAAAAAGCTATGTGAAGAGCAACAGAGATAAACACAAAAGCCATAGTAATCGTAGAGAAGAAGAGAATGACAGTAATCGAGAGGAAGAGAAACAAAAGATGGAATAATCAGAGATGTAAAAAAAAAACAGGAACGTGTGGGAGAGGAAAAAATTGATAAATAACTGAAATTAATGCAATAAAAAATAACAAAGGGAGTTAATTGTGATTACCAGTAACTTTATTAATTTGGGGAAAAAATGCTTTATTTTGAACTCCACAGAAGCTTCTAATAAAGACATGAACTTGATTCAGGGAAGACTGTGAAGTTAGACTGTGAATTTAGACGTTGAAGTTAGACTGTGAAGTTAGAGGGAAAACTCGTGTTTTGATGTCTCGATTATCTTATGGATTTCCTTCAAATCTAGCTCAATTTTCCCCTTTTCCCCCTCCCTCTTGGTTTCTTTACAGTGCCAGTTAAAAATGTCCCGGGGCTTGGTCAAGTCTAGGCAGCACCGGAAGCAAACATTTAAAAGCCGCTGGGAAATCTTCCTCCGTGAGTGTGGGGCTCGAATTGCCGGGTTTGCTATTTTGAACGAAATGAACTTTGTGTGTGTGTGCTCACCTAATTGTGGTTGCAGGGGTCGATTCATAGGTCCTGGCCCTGCCTCTTCACTGGTCGCTCTGTGTGTGTGCGTGTGTGCGCGCGTGTGTGCGCATCATTCAAAAGCATTTCTGTGTTGATTGATCACAAGTGGTGAATCGCATATAGCAGAGCATAGAACGGTTGTTCATTGAAGACACTGCACCAACCTTGTTACACCAGGATAACGAAGGCTGTCACTGTGCTGCACTTCGTAGCATTAGCGAAAACTACGTTACTCAAGCTCTTTCGCTGCACTCTTATATCAAGTTAACGAACGTTCAAACCACACTGTAGCTGCCTACGTTGAACGTGCTGAGTGTTTGTTTCTTGCAATTATTGTTTGTAAATTTTATACTTGTTTTGATGGTATGTGTGTTGTTTATATTTTTTTTCTTATGGCTGTGAGCGCTGAGTGACCTGCGCCGTGAGAGAGTTCCGTAAATATTACAACTTTTACTAACTCCGTTGAACGTAGTCTTGCTCCTTCGTTATACAACAGCGGACCAGAGGTGTTGCGCTACAAGTGGGTACCATCTTCATAAAACTGAGCGACGCCAAGAAAACTGCACATTCTTCAAGGTTTTTCTGTCCTCCCTTGCGACGGAGTCTTCATCTGCTGCTCTGGAAGCATGATCTCTCTCCCCCCCCCCCACTCACACACTACAGAGATCTCAAGACTCTTAGCTCACCTAAAAGTAGCTATTGTCTCAAACGTTAGTCCAAAAGAAGCACTTGTTTACTTCTTACCTGGACTCCAGCAGGTTGTGTGGCTGACGACTCCTTCCTTCTAATGGGAGGGAGACACCTTCACGCTGGTGAATGGCTCTTGATCCAAAGACTTCCATCTGTACTTCACTTCACAGGACTTAACCTCATTGCCTTCCAGTCTCTGTATGATCCCATGGTTTCATTCCCCAGTCTCTATGATCCTAAGGTTTCATTCCATAGTCTGTGTATGATTCCCAAGGCTTCATTGATACCCGGTGAATATAATAATCCCGGTCAGCCCCGGGCACGCGTGAATTCTGTTCCTATCTGGACCAAGAAGGTAGGAGACGACTCTTCTTGCTGGCGTTGCTTCGCACAGGATCTTCCCTCTGGCGCCGTGTCCTCCTCCCTCAAAGACTCGAGAGCCGCGCCGTCGTTAAAATAGAGAGTGCATGTCTAAAGGACATTTCTCTCCCCCCCCCCAAAAAAAAAAAAAAAAAAGATGGAACATGTAAAAGGGGAAAGGCGAGGCAAACTTGCACATTTGGAATCATGAATAATGTAGTTGGAATGGGAGGGATGTCGGGAGGTCAAAGGCGCGCCGCCATGGCCGAGGGATCTTTGAGTATAATGTACTTCGAGGCTTCAAAGGCTGAAATGTATTTAGGAGACACTTGTGAACAGGCCGCCCAGGGCTGGCACACGCAACACACCTCCAAGTACCTTCACTCTGTGCAAAGTTCTCTTTATATTCTCTAGATACTTTTTTTTATTGTTCAGTCTCTCTCTCTCTCTCTCTCTCTCTCTCTCTCTCTCTCTCTCTCTCTCTCTCTCTCTCTCTCTCTCTCTCTCTCTCTCTTACACAGGGTTTTACAAGGTTAGGTTAAGGTTCCTAACTTTATTTACAACGTAAGAGCTGTTACGTACATGGGGTAGGGTAGAAGAGGGCCACCCAGCTTACAGACACCGGGAAACAGAGTAGATGTAATAGCCGGTAACTAAGCTTCATCTAGTCATCGTCAACAAGTCGTATTACAAGAGATTACTTTGCACTAATGTATAGTACACATACAAAACGATATTATGAGTAAACCTTCTAATTAATAAGATAGTGAAATGTACTCATTTGTCAGCTTAAAATACCGTACGTCCAAGTAGAAATAATCTAGAATGTTCAGAAAAATCTTCATATATTAATATATATTTATATATTCCTAAGTACTGCCTACCGATATCCTCAGTATCAATTATTATGCCTGTATCTTGGTTATTTATTTTGTTTCCCACTGCCTGTAAACTGGGAGACCCTCTTCTACCCTACCAAATATGGGGAGGGGATTGGGAGGGTGGGTTGGTGGTTAGCAGATGGCCCGGTGCCTCTCCTTGTGTCAGAGAAGGTGCCTGGTGTCCCCACGCTACCTCACTCTCAGAAAACTTTCCCTTATTTCTTCTGTTGCTACTCTTGCAACATTGCATAGCTCCTGATGACGCACGGAGACGTGTGAAAGTATTTGATCTGAAGATTTCCATTCCCTGTGGCTTGTCTTGCGCGCGCGCACGCACGCACGCACGCACGCACACACACACACACACACACACACACACACACACACACACATATAATAATGTCAATGAAAATGACTCTTGTGCAAGATGACAAAGCATAAAGCAGGTACCAGAAATATAATACTTGAGTTTTATACTGCAATTTGTTGTGGAGTCTGATTTTCTCTCATCTTTCTCACTTGGGAAATAAAATCGTGTCTGAAGCCGATATTGGGCGGCCACTTTCATTAGACGTGAAGCTGTGTTTCTCAGAGCGTGTCCTTGTATTTTCTCACTGGTTTCTTGAAGATGACTCCAGCCTCCCCTCTCTAATTCATCTCTTCCCACGTCTCTCCTCTCCCACTCTCTCTCCACACCTTCCTCTCCATGACAATGATTGGGATATGTATGTATGTGTGTGTGTGTATATATATATATATATATATATATATATATATATATATATATATATATATATATATATTAAACCACCTACAGTCAGTTCTTTCACATAAATTATTACCTTTACTGCTTGCTGGTATAGTCACATACCCAAAATCATTTTGATTAACTTATGGACCATCTGGGTTTAGAGATTTATTATTATTATCAGTAGTAATATTAGTAGTAGTAGTGGTGTAGCAGTAGTCTAGTATAGTAGTATAATAATACTAGTAGTAACATTAGTAGCAGTACTAGTAGTATACCACTAATATTAGTTGTGGTAGTAGTAATATAGTACTATCAGTAGTGTAGTAGTAATAATAATATAGTAGTAGTAATACTACTATTATAGCACTAATAGTAGTTCTAGTAGTAGTATATTAATAGTAATATAGTAGTAATAGTAGCAATAATATAGTTCTAGTAGTAATAACAGTAGCAGTAATAATAATATAGTTCTAGTAGTAGTATCAAACTTGCTCTCGAAACCGTATTTTGAGGAGAAAAAATGGATTCAGAGCTCGTGTGTGTGTGTGTGTGTGTGTGTGTGTGTGTGTGTGTGTGTGTGTGTGTGTGTGTGTGTGTGTGTGTGTGTCTGGTCTGTATGTCTTGCGTCTTCTGACTGAACCCTCTGCACTCTTCTGAACACTTTGTGTCGTAATGTATCACTTAATGGTTCTGTGAATGAATGGTTCAGAGAACCGACGAGTTGGTAAATTAGACACATATTGGGTATCTTTATTGAGGAAACGTTTCGCCACACAGTGGCTTCATCAGTCCATACAAAGGAGAATCGTGAAGAACAGGAGGAGTGTAGGTTGTCAGGCCCTCAATCTTGAGACGATGTTGTCAGTCCATCAATCTTGAATAGAATAACAGCATATGAGCAGAGGAAGCTTATATACTGAAGACAGGAGAGGTGCAGCAGTTGTAGGAGGTGTCACATTTGTTCATGTGTGTTGCATATGTGTCTAATTTACCAACTCGTCGGTTCTCTGAACCATTCATTCACATCCTGTCTGACACTGCAACATCTTGGTATCTTAATATAGGGATTTCTCCGCTTGCCTATTTCTTGGGCACGACCTACTTCCACATTGAACAAATGTGACACCTCCTACTAACTGCTGCACCTCTCCTGTCTTCAGTATATAAGCTTCCTCTGCTCATATGCTGTTATTCTATTCAAGATTGATGGACTGACAACATCGTCTCAAGACTGAGGGCCTGACAACCTCACACTCCTCCTGTTCTTCACGATTCTCCTTTGTATGGACTGATGAAGCCACTGTGTGGCGAAACGTTTCCTCAATAAAGATACCCAAGTGTTGCATATGTGTCTAATTTACCAACTTAATGGTTCTGGAGTCACGACTCCAGTGGATACCAACCATACAGGCGATAATATCAATAATGGTTTTAATTATAACCATGATTTTTAAAGGGGTGGAGTGGTAAGCCAGCGGAAGCCCTCAGTCAGATGACCAAAACCTCCAGCTGTGGGGATCATCATATGACTAAGACCCTCGTCAGGAAACACTTGTCCTTTTGCCTGACAAACCTTATACCTAATCATCCAGGAAGGTATTACCATCCTGTCATATGACTGTGGACCGGAAGCCTCTTAAACGTTTTGCACTCTGGCGAGATTATTGGCCTCTTCCTTCTGCTTCAAGAACATGTAAGATGACAGGTAAATCTTACAAACTTATGCTGATAGTGAACTGTGTTGTGGGTGTGAGGGGAAAGCTGTAAGATTTGTCTGTCGTTGTTCATGTTTTATGAGACACTTTGTTATTCAGGACACAGAAAGACTGTCAGTTTATTCAAAAGACAAATTAAAAGGCTGTCAGTTTATTATTCATAAGACAGAAAGACTCACTTTTTTTTAATTATTAATGAGACAAAACGGAAAAACTGTCAGTTTTAGTTATTAACGAGACAGGAGAGACTGTTAGTTTTATGTATTAAGGAAACAATAAAGACCTCCAGTTTAATAATAATAATAATAATTATCTTTATTTCTACAAGTACATGTACGAGGTATACAGAACATAGCTAACGCCAATGACATACTACTATATAGGAAGTCCCTTGTTATGCAGAGCATTTCCCGCAAATTAGGTAAATTTTGTCTCCAGGATGCGACCCACACCAGTCAACTAACACCCAGGTACCTATTTTACTGCTAGGTGAACATGGACAGCAGGTGTCTTAAGGAAACACGTCCTAATGTTTCCACCTGTACTGGGGATTGGCCCCCGGACCTCAGTGTGTGAGCTGAGTGCGCTAGCGATCTAGCTACTGGACAGCCTCGACTAGTTGAACTCACTCCGACTCACATTGGTAGCTGTAGGAACAGTCACACCATTGGCACAGTTTTCCCTTAGTTTTGAAAGTTTTCATTATCCTTCATTTCCTTGGCTGTCATGATATTTGAAAATTGTCTTCCTTGAAAGTGTTTACCATTATTAATGATTAAATTGTAATGATTTTCACGGGGAATATAAAATAAAGTGAGTTTTATTATATTATGGAACAAAATTTGGAATATCTCAAATATTGTTGATTTTGTGGGGGGGAAAAAGGCAGATATTTTAGTGTCAAAAGCGAACCAAATGTATTTTTTCGGCATGAAGGCAAGCTGTCAGGCATTCATACATTTCATAATATCTTGGGGTTAGATGTATTCTACGAGTGGGAAGTGTCCGCAGCGCCGCTAGTATCGCCTGACCGGAAGTAACCGCTGCCATATGTCAAAATCAGTAATTATTTTTTTCTCTCAGTTGTTTGTTGGCCGATCTTATTGAAACTCTGGCATTGAATGCTACATAAATGCTTCTAAACATGTGCCAAAGATAAAAAGAATCGGACGAAAAATAATGAAAATTATTTTTTTAGTTACCCTCCTCCCTTAAGCCCTGGAGACTGGCTGACTGGAATGCTTGTAACTATGCACACAGCATGAAGGAACAGGTTGGATGACTGGAGAGACAGGCTGGATGATTAACTGAGGCTCTCTCCCATAGACTGGCTTAACTGGCTGGCTTAATTGCAAAACCTGGATCAACTCCTCGAAGGTTAGCAATTAGCACGATGACTAAGCCAGGAAGCTGTAGAAACTGGCCTGGACGGTTAAAGAAGCTGGCTGAGTGGCTGGCTTTGTCGGTTAAGAGTTGGCGGGTGGTGTGTGGGGTGGTGGCGGCTGGCTTGGGATGCCAGCACTCGCACAATGACCCGGCCCATCTTCTTAAATCTGCGTAAATACCCTAATCCATGCCCGCAACGCTGCCACCAATTTGTCGTGTGGGTTCTTGATGGATTTGGTAATAAACACAAACGTAGCTTGGCTTTGTTATATATTAGTGGAAAAATATGGGAAGCACTCAGGCCTGACCTGTTCTTCTCTATACCTAGCTCTGAACTGTGGCCAGTGGGCGAGGACGCCCACGGCATTCAAAGGGTGACTTATGACATCATGATAGGTCAGCAGAATGACTCAATAACGGTTAATGATCATGTAGGGAGACTGTGACTCAGTAACGGTTATACTGAACTACTACTGACACTGACACCATTCACCTTGACTAATGAAAGGCCACGATAAACTACTTACACAATGTCTTAATCCGTTTAAAAATGTTTTAAAGTTAATAAAGGTCATTTTTAGGCTGTGGGTACCTTTCTGTTTTGGTACTCAAAAGGTGGGTCGCGGACCCCTCAACACGCTGGGAGATTCAACAAGTGTTGTGTCTTCATTAAGTGTTGTTTCTTCAGCAAGTGTTGTTTCTTCAGTAAGTGTTGTTTCTTCAGCAAGTGTTGTTTCTTCAGCAAGTGTTGTTTCTTCATTAAGTGTTGTTTCTTCAGCAAGTGTTGTTTCTTCAGCAAGTGTTGTTTCTTCAGCAAGTGTTGTTTCTTCAGCAAGTGTTGTTTCTCCAGCTAGTGTTGTATCTCGCAATTAATGGAGCCATATCGGGGAAAATCTATCTACGTTTACCCTTATATTACCACTGTCCTTCCTCTCTCTATCTTCCTCCCTCATTTAATCTATTCCCCACTCTCCCTCGCTCTTTTTCTCACCCATTCCCTCATTCTCCCCGTGTCCATTTACCTCGCAATTCAATTTATTTAACAATTCTCAGCAGTGAGGGATACAGTCTGCCTCTTACTCGTCAGTATCCTGCGTGGTGGTGTGTCCAGCCCCTCCCTCACGCACTGCCTTCTCTCTCTAGTGTCTGCTGCGTCTGCTGCTGCTGCTTCTACAGCTGCTGCTGTGGCTGCTTCTGATGCGCTTCTGCCACTGGTGCTACTGCTGCCCTGATGCTGCTGCAACTGATGATGCTGCAGCTGATGCTGCTGCAACTGATGCTGCTGCAACTGATGCTGCTGCCACTGATGCTGCTGCAACTGATGATGCTGCTGCAACTGATGCTGCTGCAACTGATGCTGCTGCCACTGATGCTGCTGCAACTGATGCTGCTGTTGCTTCATATTCTTTTTGTTTTCGTCACCATTTTCAAATATTCATCAATATTACCTGTTGCCTCATCTGGCTTCTCCTGTTTCCTAAGTAGCTGTGTGACACCATATTAAAAATCTTTTTACGATCTATGAATATTAAGTTGATCTCTCATATCTCTCACTTAATCTATCATACACCTCAGTTAATTTCTCCTGTCGCTATGAGGTTTGTAAGACATCTAGTTTTTTTCAGTTATGTTGGTGCTCCGTGACCGGTTTTGTTCCTTTAGTTACTCTGCATGTCTGTGATACCACTGGCTGTCTGTCCTCTTAAGTATTGGGACTACATTTGTCTTCACTTCAGGTGGTTGCCCCGTGTTGATTGGCTTGAAGGTTGTGGCTAGTGGCTTACACAGTGCTTCCGCTTCTTTCAGGACTCACTGAGAAATGGTATCTGGTCCTGTTACCTTCGAGGTGTCTAGCTGGCATATTAGCTTCCTCACTTCTTCTGTCGTATGTATTGTGTCCAGCATTCGCTGGTGCACTCTACCTCATTGGCTCTATGGTAACTTTCCTATTTCCTCCGAGAATACCTTAAATTTCGAGGTGTGATCCTCACATATATCCTCGTCATTCCCCTTGAGCTCTTCCTTCTTCAGTCTGTCTGATTCTTTGCTGCTGTTCTCCTCATGTGGCTGTATAAAAACTTTTAGTCTCTCTTCCTACCTATACATATTCGTTTGTGGTTCTTCTGTTCGCCTTCTTGTTTTCTCAAATTCTTTGCCCTCTGTATTCTTTCCATGCTCGAACACTTCTACCTTTTGCCTCTCTGCACCTCTGGGTGAACCATGGGCTGCCTCTGTATCGTCGCTGCTTTTCTTCCTGGGTATGACTTTTCGGCCTCCCGGCTCTTTCCAGCTGCATACTCCATCATTCCATTATCTGTCTTCCCTTCCAGCTCCCTTTCCCACTGCACCTCATTCAGGAATTGCCTCAAGGTAGTGGAGTCTCCCTGTGTGTATGTTCGTGTGTTCGTGTTCGTGCATATGCCATTGCCTAACGCGGTAGCGTAATTTCTAGAGTGCTACAAGCTTTTGTGAACCCTTTGATGTAAATAACAAGCTCGTTTTCCTTTTTTCCCCACCTGATGAGCGGCGCCGTTTCGAGTGTGGGAATAATGTGGAGTGCTGGGGAGCCAACTGCCTGCTGGTGGCATTTTTCATTATTTGTGAGCACTTTGTAGCTAAAAAAGAAGAGTTATGTTGGTGGTGTCCAGTCTTCGGTGTTTGTTGTTACAACAATAGTGTTATGTTGGTGGTGTCCAGTCTTCGGTGTTTGTTGTTACAACAATAGTGTTATGTTGGTGGTGTCCAGTCTTCAGTGTTTGTTGTTACAACAATAGTGTTATGTTGGTGGTGTCCAGTCTTCAGTGTTTGTTGTTACAACAATAGTGTTATGTTGGTGGTGTTCAGTCTTCAGTGTTTGTTGTTACAACAATAGTGTTATGTTGGTGGTGTCCAGTCTTCGGTGTTTGTTGTTACAACAATAGTGTTATGTTGGTGGTGTCCAGTCTTCAGTGTTTGTTGTTACAACAATAGTGTTATGTTGGTGGTGTCCAGTCTTCGGTGTTTGTTGTTACAACAATAGTGTTATGTTGGTGGTGTCCAGTCTTCAGTGTTTGTTGTTACAACAATAGTGTTATGTTGGTGGTGTCCAGTCTTCAGTGTTTGTTGTTACAACAATAGTGTTATGTTGGTGGTGTTCAGTCTTCAGTGTTTGTTACAACAATAGTGTTATGTTGGTGGTGTTCAGTCTTCAGTGTTTGTTGTTACAACAATAGTGTTATGTTGGTGGTGTCCAGTCTTCAGTGTTTGTTGTTACAACAATAGTGTTATGTTGGTGGTGTCCAGTCTTCAGTGTTTGTTGTTACAACAATAGTGTTATGTTGGTGGTGTCCAGTCTTCAGTGTTTGTTGTTACAACAATAGTGTTATGTTGGTGGTGTCCAGTCTTCGGTGTTTGTTGTTACAACAATAGTGTTATGTTGGTGGTGTCCAGTCTTCGGTGTTTGTTGTTACAACAATAGTGTTATGTTGGTGGTGTCCAGTCTTCAGTGTTTGTTGTTACAACAATAGTGTTATGTTGGTGGTGTCCAGTCTTCAGTGTTTGTTGTTACAACAATAGTGTTATGTTGGTGGTGTTCAGTCTTCAGTGTTTGTTACAACAATAGTGTTATGTTGGTGGTGTCCAGTCTTCAGTGTTTGTTGTTACAACAATAGTGTTATGTTGGTGGTGTCCAGTCTTCAGTGTTTGTTGTTACAACAATAGTGTTATGTTGGTGGTGTCCAGTCTTCAGTGTTTGTTACAACAATAGTGTTATGTTGGTGGTGTTCAGTCTTCAGTGTTTGTTGTTACAACAATAGTGTTATGTTGGTGGTGTTCAGTCTTCAGTGTTGCTATTTATATCTGAACCTCTTTCTGCACATTAGTGAACTAACACTGAGGTATCTATGTGCTCCTAGGTGAACAGGGGTAGCAGGTGTAAGGAGATTCGCCCCCATGTATCACTTCCTGACCAGTGCAAATAACCCTCAGGTCTTATTTGTTATGGATTGACTGTTCCAATCACAGCACCACTGCTACTCACTGTGTGTGTGTGTGTGTGTGTGTGTGTGTGTGTGTGTGTGTGTGTGTGTGTGTTCTCTTCATTACTCTGTTCTATATACATGAAAATGAACAAACTTTGTGTACTTGGGAAGCGTCTGGGTCGTGGCTATAGATTATTTTCTCGCTGTAAAACTCTGCAACACAGACAATAGTCTGCTGGAATTACGTCAAACAATAGACTGCTGGTAAACTGGTGTTACGTTATAGACAGACAACTGGCAGCCTGGTATTGCAGTGGAGACAGACAGCTGGTAAGCTAATGTTAAACAGGTGGTATTTTATCTCTTGATATAAGTAATTCCGTTTGAAATTTGCATTTTCTGCGCCAATGATGTTCAAACATTAGTTCTGATGTAGAATTTTTTTTGTTCAGCTGAGAGCGGAATTTTTTTATTTAAAATTCCTGAATTTGCAAGTTTTTTCTTCTGTGTTTTGGATTAGTATGTTGTTATATTTATGTTTTACAGTGTTGGGGCTGTGATGTCCAGCTGTTTCTGTACCTGCAGCTGCTGCTGTACTTGCTGCTGCTGCTGTACCTGCTGCTGCTATACCTGCAGCTCCTGCTGCTATACCTGCAGCTCCTGCTGCTGTACCTGCTGCTGCTGTACCTGCTGCTGCTGTACCTGCTGCTGCTGTACCTGCAGCTGCTGCTGCTGTACCTGCAGCTGCTGCTGCTGTACCTGCAGCTGCTGCTGCTGTACCTGCTGCTGCTGTACCTGCAGCTGCTGCTGTACCTGCAGCTGCTGCTGTACCTGCAGCTGCTGCTGCTGTACCTGCTGCTGCTGTACCTGCAGCTGCTGTACCTGCAGCTGCTGCTGCTGCTGTACTTGCAGCTGCTGCTGCTGTACCTGTTGCTGCTGTTGTACCTGCTGTTGCTGCTGTACCTGGAGCTGCACATATAGCATTTATTCTCTTTTCTTTCTTTCCTTCCCTCCTTTTTTTCCCCCTCTTCATCTGCCTTCTCTCTCCCTCCTACCAACTCTCCTCTCTCTCTCTCTCTCTCTCTCTCTCTCTCTCTCTCTCTCTCTCGCTCACACACACACACAGGCCAACTATCTTCCCAAGTACCTGTGACAACCAGTAACTAACACATACACTTTCCCTTTTTCTCGCTCTTTCTCTCTCTCTATTTTACACAGGGTTTGACAAGGTTAAGTTAAGGGTCCCTCCCTCCCTCCGTCCCTCCCTCCCTCCCTCCCTCCGTCCCTCCCTCCCTCT
Organism: Cherax destructor; assembly: GCA_009830355.1. NCBI lineage: Eukaryota > Metazoa > Arthropoda > Malacostraca > Decapoda > Parastacidae > Cherax > Cherax destructor. Next base: position 39,999 of record WNWK01001294.1, read on the forward strand.
CTCTCTCTCTGTTAAAACTAGAAAGTATTTTCATTGTTATTTTCTTTTACCCTACAAGCGGACTGTCCGTAGTGATGTTTGTTCGTAGTTCACTTTGAAATGAATTTGTTTATACAATGTAAACTTAACTACACAGATGGAATTGTGCTCCTTGTGTGTGTGTGTGTGTGTGTGTGTGTGTGTGTGTGTGTGTGTGTGTGGGAATTTAGTTTTGTGTGTGTGGGAAGTTGAGTTTTGTGTGTGTGGGAAGTTGAGTTTTGTGTCTTTTGCGTCTTATGGGGAAAAGTGGTTCAGTTAGAGCTTCTGACCTATGTTCTAAACTTGCTAGTTTCTGTCATCTTGAATCTTATCATACCTACTCTTGAAAGTGTGTAGTGAATTTTCTACGTCCTTTTTCAATGCTAGAAACTAGACCACTACCATCAAGGGGGTTAAATCAGGTAGTCTCTTCTAGCAGACTCTGTGGCTGTTCTTGATACTATTCTAGCAGACTCTGTGGCTGTTCTTGATACTATTCTAGCAGACTCTGTGGCTGTTCTTGATACTATTCTAGCAGACTCTGTGGCTGTTCTTGATACTATTCTAGCAGACTCTTGACTCACCTGACTGCTCTTCTAGCAGACTCTGTGGCTGCTCTAACTGCTCTTCTAGCAAGGCTTGAGTTTGCAGTCGGAAACTTACAAACAGGTTTCTGAAACAGCGGTTTAGTAAAACTGTGAAGCAGATTGGAATAAAACTCTTGTGTTTACAATTTGTAAAAGACCATAATGTGTCGTTGTGGAGGCTTGCATGAGAGATCCACTCAGAGACGGGCTTAAGCCGTGAGAGAGCCCCATAGTCGGGTTCAGACCGCGATAGAGTCCCCAAGTCAAGTTCATGCCGTGAGAGAGCCCTAGAGGCAGGATCACGCCATGAGAAAGCCCCAGAGACTAGCTCACGCCTTGTTAGAGAGCCCCAGAGACTAGCTCACGCCTTGTTAGAGAGCCCCAGAGACTAGCTCACGCCTTGTTAGAGAGCCCTAGAGACTAGCTCACGCCTTGTTAGAGAGCCCTAGAGACTAACTCACGCCTTGTTAGAGAGCCCTAGAGACTAGCTCACGCCTTGTTAGAGAGCCCCAGAGACTAGCTCACGCCTTGTTAGAGAGCCCCAGAGACTAGCTCACGCCTTGTTAGAGAGCCCCAGAGACTAGCTCACGCCTTGTTAGAGAGCCCTAGAGACTAGCTCACGCCTTGTTAGAGAGCCCTAGAGACTAACTCACGCCTTGTTAGAGAGCCCTAGAGACTAGTTCACGCCTTGTTAGAGAGCCCTAGAGACTAGCTCACGCCTTGTTAGAGAGCCCCAGAGACTAGCTCACGCCTTGTTAGAGAGCCCTAGAGACTAGCTCACGCCTTGTTAGAGAGCCCTAGAGACTAGCTCACGCCTTGTTAGAGAGCCCTAGAGACTAGCTCACGCCTTGTTAGAGAGCCCCAGAGACTAGCTCACGCCTTGTTAGAGAGCCCTAGAGACTAGCTCACGCCTTGTTAGAGAGCCCCAGAGACTAGCTCACGCCTTGTTAGAGAGCCCCAGAGACTAGCTCACGCCTTGTTAGAGAGCCCCAGAGACTAGCTCACGCCTTGTTAGAGAGCCCCAGAGACTAGCTCACGCCTTGTTAGAGAGCCCTAGAGACTAGCTCACGCCTTGTTAGAGAGCCCTAGAGACTAACTCACGCCTTGTTAGAGAGCCCTAGAGACTAGCTCACGCCTTGTTAGAGAGCCCCAGAGACTAGCTCACGCCTTGTTAGAGAGCCCCAGAGACTAGCTCACGCCTTTTGAAAGATCCCCAGACACGAGCTCACACATTGAGAGCGCCTTAGAGACGGGCCCCACACCTTGGGAGCGCCTTAGAGACGGGCCCCACATCTCCCTATTTCAACAGGCTGCACTTCTCTGGCTTTGCGCTTTTTCCTCTTTGCCTGGACAAGCCTCGTAGTGCAATGTTCCTCTCACCAGAATTATCTATTTTGTTCCCCACGACGTCTTCCTCTCTTCCCCTCCACCCTCTCCCTCTCCTCTACACACACACACACATACATAGATAATTTGAATGATAGCTCTAGGCCTTTCGTGTTACAGAACACTTTTTCAGGAGCTTGAGTAGTGCAAGGAATGGCACAAGTAGGTGTATACATGGTGTATCGTCATGGATACACTCATAGATACAGGTACTTGTCACGCCTAATCCCTTTGCACTATTGCAAGCTCTGGAAAAAAGTTTTGTCTGCAACACGAAAGGCCTAGAGCTATCATTCACCTTGTCCCTCTTGTTCGCGATTATTGCATATACATTGTATGTAAACAATCAGTTCATTCGGTTTTGAATGGCAAAGCGATGACTTAGAGAGTTCCAGGGAAACACAATTATATATGGAACAGTTTTAGGGCTGATAAATGGTCTGGTTATACCGACAAGATGCGGAAAAAAGACACTTGTGTACAGTTCAGGACATTTATTAGGGGAAACGTTTCGTAAAGAGTTGCTTCTTCAGTCCTAATATAAAGATAACCAAGAGAAGAGTACAGTGGAACCTCGGTGTTTGAACTTAATTTGTCCCTAGATGGTGTTGGGACTGCGAACAGTTCCATGTCCGAAACAGTATTTCCAAGGCTTTAATTACCAGCCTCACACACTGGAGAATGTTGAACTGACTCTTCCAAAAGTCTCTGAGAGTCAGGTCAGTGTCAGAGGTCACTTCAAGGCATTTTTAAAACAGGGCTTTCCTGTGTTTTCACAACTGTACTGAAGACCACAGTGCTCATCACCAACTCCAAGACTGAGGGACTGATTACCTCATCTTTTGTATATTCTACAGTCTTCACATTATGTCCTTGTATTGATAAAGCCACTGGAGGGCGAAACGTCTACAATAAAGATACCCAGATGTTGAACATGTGTCTAATTCTTCATTCTTTGTGCTGGGCCTCGAGGGCAGACTTACGTGTTCTGCTGTGACAGCAATCTCGTGCTGTGACAGCAATCTCGTGCTGTGACAGCAGTCTCGTGCTGTGACAGCAGTCTCGTGCGTTCAGCTGTTTCCAGGATGGATAGTACCCTCTCTGGTGGTATTTGCTGCGGTACTTCCAGCGGTCCAAGAGACTGAGTCTCTTCACTTTTTATTACTTTCCCGTTACCTGTTATGTACCTGTGACCTGTTCCAAGAGTCTCTGTACTCCGTCAGCCCGGCTTGGTCGCCAGGCTGTTGCTGTTGTTCACTTGGTTAAGCAGACTGTTGCTGTTGGCGACCCCCTGGCCTGCATGTCCAGTGCAACCTGGTTGATTGGTTTTATACGAGTAGTATAAATCCCTTGGTGGGATTTATATGAGAGTTTACAGTGCTAAAGCAGTGACGGAGGATCGAGCCTTAACTATTCCCAGGCGCTGAACGACCCGCGCAGGCGCATTGGTTTACTTTTAATTATCTATCGGACATGTTCAACATTTTTCATTGATAATTATCCTGTTAGGTTTTATTTTTTGCGTTCTGATTCCTCATTCTCTTTCATCTCTTCGTTTCTTGGTATCCTTTCCTCCCCTCCCTTACCTCCTCTTTTTTTTACTTCCCTCTCGTTTCTCTTTTTGCTCGATTTTTTGGGGGAGGGGGGAATCTGAACACCTGTGTGCCCAGCAGTGTTCCCAAGTCCCTGAGTCTTCATTAATACCTCAGCGTTCACTAGCTCCCAGTGTTCACTAGCTCCCAGTGTTCACTAGCTCCCAGTGTTCACTAGCTCCCAGTGTTCACTACCCCCAGTGTTCACTAGCTCCCAGTGTTCACTAGCTCCCAGTGTTCACTAGCTCCCAGTGTTCACTACCCCCAGTGTTCACTAGCTCCCAGTGTTCACTAGCTCCCAGTGTTCACTAGCTCCCAGTGTTCACTAGCTCCCAGTGTTCACTAGCCCCAGTGTTCACTACCCCCAGTGTTCACTAGCTCCCAGTGTTCACTACCCCCAGTGTTCACTACCCCCAGTGTTCACTACCCCCAGTGTTCACTAGCCCCAGTGTTCACTAGCCCCAGTGTTCACTACCCCCAGTGTTCACTAGCCCCAGTGTTCACTACCCCCAGTGTTCACTAGCCCCAGTGTTCACTACCCCAGTGTTCACTACCCCAGTGTTCACTACCCCAGTGTTCACTACCCCCAGTGTTCACTACCCCCAGTGTTCACTACCCCCAGTGTTCACTAGCTCCCTCATGAGTCTTGTATCCTACATTCTCCTCGTTGTGAACTTTGCGCACCGGATTATAGAGAATAAATCCTCTCTAATCCGGATTGTAAATCCCCTCTGGGCGGATTTCAGCAGCCAGTGGGCCGGAGCAGAGAACGGAGGGGGGTGGGGGGAGAGAAGGAAGGGGAAGACTAGTGAGGAAGAGGAGGGGGAAGTGTGATGCGTTTGGAGGAAGGGAAGGGGAAGACTAGCGAGGAAGAGGAGAGAGAGCGGGAGGAAGAGTTAATAGAAAGGGAGGGGGAAGAGGAATGAGGAGGAGGAGGGGGGCAGGGAGGGGAAGAAGTGTGAGGGAGATATGAATCACTCAGTGACTTATCAGTTTGTTACCTTTTGTGATTTTCATATTTTGTTGTGATTTTATGGTTGTATTTTGTTATTGTGTTTGTTCCATTTTTGGTATTGTTGCATTCTCGTATTTATTCTCTCATCTGGGGGGGGGACAGACAGACAGGCAGACAGATAGGCAAACAGACAGGCAGACAGATAGGCAGACAGACAGGCAGACAGACAGACAAACAGACAGACAGACAGACAGACTTCCTACACTTCAAAATAGCTGTTATTTCTGATAAATGAGAGAGTTATGAAGACTGAAATTACTGAGAATTACTTGATGGACAGAAAGTGGCCTGGTTAACTGAAAGTGACTGCGACGACCTTTCGATAAAGATCCCAACAACTCGAAACGTGTTGGTCAAAATGTGTGTCGTCAGATTGATGACATTCAGGAGAAAAGTGAAATTCCTTCTTGATTGAGACCTTTTTTTTATTTTAATTCAGGTTAAATTGATCGCTGCCTTGCGTGATCTGACTCTTAATGGGGGAATCAAGGGGGGATTTACCGGTTCCCGGTGATTAAGCTGGGGGAGCTTGATGAATGAAAGCTGGGGAAGGTTGGAGACACATGTGCACCACCTGGGTATCCTTGTCGTACCATCTGTCTCGTTGACCCACCTGTCTTTTGTGCACCGTGCCTGTCATGACAGGGAGGTCTTGATCCAAGGAATTTTCAGTTGCTTTTCCCCACTCCGAGGACAGCGAGAGGTGAGCTACTACACCACAAGACGGGCAGCCAGACGCAACTTCACTCTGTAACATTCTCCAGAACATCACTTCATCTGAGATCATGTATTCCCAGGATGACTCGAGTCTGGAACATGTTCGTACAGCATAACGACATCAACGAAATAAAGTCAGTTGACCAAATGAAATCGCTGGCCCACAGATGGCTCCAACCTCACCCTGATGTAGGTAACAGCTCTTAGCTTGTCAATAAAGTTAAGAACCCTCAACCTTGTAAAACCCCGTGTAAAAAAAACGAAAGAGACAGATAGACAGACAGACAGACAGGCAAACAGAAAGAAATGAAGACAGTGAGAGAGAGAGAGAGAGAGAGAGAGAGAGAGAGAGAGAGAGAGAGAGAGATAGAGAACACACACAGGTGCTGACACCTCGTTCTGGGTGACTGCTGGTCTCGGGAGTAAACACATTAAACACACACGTCATTAATCTGAGTTAATAATGAAATCAAGTTAAGCTGAGTGATAAATGATGTCTGTTGCAAGGTACTGTTGCCTGCTATCATAGTGATGTTGATCAATGTTGTCCTTATTGCAGCCTCCATCTTGATCAATGTTGTCCTCATTACAGCATCCATGTTGATCAATGTTGTCCTTGTTGCAGCCTCATGTTGATCAATGTTGTCTTTATTATAGCCTCCATGTTGATCAATGTTATCCTTATTGCACTCTCCATGTTGATCAATGTTGTCCTTATTGCAGCCTCCATCTTGACCATGTTTTTTCCTTATTGCAGCATCCATGTTGATCGATGTTGTCCTTGTTGCAGCCTCCATGTTGATCAATTTTGTCCTTGTTGCAGCCTCGATGTTGTTCAATGTTGTCCTCATTACAGCATCCATGTTAATCAATGTTGTCCTTGTTGCAGCCTCATGTTGATCAATGTTGTCCTTATTATAGCCTCCATGTTGATCAATGTTATCCTTATTGCAGCCTCCATGTTGATCAATGTTGTCCTTATTGCAGCTTCCATCTTGACCATTTTTTTTCCTTATTGCAGCCTCCATGTTGATCGATGTTGTCCTTGTTGCAGCATCCATGTTGATCAATTTTGTCCTTGTTGCAGCCTCCATGTTGATCAATGTTCTTCTTATTACAGTTTCCATGTTGATTAATGTTCATGTATGTTGTAATGATTAATGATCAATCTTGTGCTCGTTAGTTTAGTGTTTTGTATTGTGTTTTGTTGTAATGTTTTCTTGTTTGACTTGTAATGTTTTTGTTTTTAGTAATGTTGCTTAGCTGTTGTTATTATTAAACTTTCGTTGTTGCTTTTGTTAGTAATATTGCTTTTTTTTTTGTTTTTTATTAATAACTTGTTGTTCTTAGTAATGTTGCAGTTGTAAATGTTGATGAATGTTGCAGTTGTAAATGTTGATAAATGTTGCAGTTGTAAATGTTGATAAATGTTGCAGTTGTAAATGTTGATAAATGTTGCAGTTGTAAATGTTGATAAATGTTGCAGTTGTAAATGTTGATGAATGTTGCAGTTGTAAATGTTGATTTGTTGTTGCAGTTGTAAATGTTGATTTGTTGTTGCACTTGTAAATGTTGATGAATGTTGCAGCAGTCCTTGCTACAGCTGGTCACTGTAGTCACAGTGGTGGCGCTTTTTAACCTTCCTAGTATACACCAGCACAACCAGTGTGGGGGTGACTCACGTTGAGCCAGCCTGGCTTAGTGGTCCAGGCACTGGCTTTGTTAATGTTACTACTGGCTTACCAGGGGGGTCGAATCCTTCACCCCCCCCCCCCGTCCCTTGAAACCGTTTTGTATATTCTTTGCCGCAACGTTTCGCCCTTTAGACAGTATGTTTCAGTCGAATACAGGCAAATACAGGGTGTTTCAAATTGACGGACTCAGTTTCATATGTATATATCCTTTATCATGGGTCCATCTTTTGAAACACCCTGTATAACACACGGTGTTTCAAAATACATAAAATATATAATATCTTATATAAATAAAATGTTATACATAAAATGTTGCACGAAATGTTGTATATTTCGTTAATTTCGTTAATTAGCACAGGAGATTGATCATATGTTAAGCCCCAATTTTTGTTATAAAATTATTCTACATCAGTGGATTACCTGGATCAGTGAGTTAACTGCTTATGGTGGTGGTGATTGTGGTGGTGGTGATTGTGGTGGTGGTGATTGTGGTGGTGGTGATTGTGGTGGTGGTGACTGTGGTGGGGGTATCCCTCTACCCTCCCTCTACCCTCCTTCCCTCCCTGCTTCCCTCCTGTACTCTCCTTATCTCCCTGCTTCCCCTGTACACTCCTTCCTCCCTGTTCCTCCTGTACCCTCCTTCCCTGCCCATGCTCTTCCTCCTGCCTCCGTACTCCTCCCTCCTCTGTACTCCTTCCTCCTGCTTCCCTCCTGTACCTCCTTCCCCCTGCTTCCTCCTGTACTCTCCTTCCTCCTGTACTTCCCTCCTGTCTCTCCTCTCCTGCTTCCCTCCTGTACTCTCCTTCCCTCCCTGCTTCCCTCCTGTACTCTCCTTATCTCCCTGCTTCCCTCCTGTACACTCCTTCCCTCCCTGCTTCCCTCCTGTACCCTCCTTCCCTCCCTGCTTCCATCCTGTACTCTCCTTCCCTCCCTGCTTCCCTCCTGTACTCTCCTTCCCTCCTGTACTCTCCTTCCCTCCTGTACTCGCCTCTCCTCCTGCTTCCCTCCTTCTCCCTTCCCTCCTGTACTCTCCTTCCCTCCCTTCTTCCCTCCTGTACCTTCCTTCCCTCCCTGCTTCCCTCCTGTACTCTCCTTCCCTCCTGTACTCTCCTTCCCTCCTGTACTCTCCTTCCCTCCTGTACCTCCCTTCCCTCCCTGCTTTCCTCCTGTACTCTCTCTTCCCTCCTGTACTCTCCCTTCCCTCCTGTACCTCCTTCCCTCCTGTACTCTCCTTCCTCCTGTACTCTCCTTCCCTCCTGTACTCTCCTTCCCTCCTGTACTCTCCTGTCTCCTCTTCCCTCCCTGTACTCTCCTTCCCTCCTGTACTCTCCTGTACTCTGCTTCCCTCCTGTACTCTGCTTCCCTCCTGTACTCTCCTTCCTCCTGTACTCTCCCTGCTTCCATCCTGTACTCTCCTTCCCTCCTGTACTCTCCTGTACTCTCCTTCCCTCCTGTACTCTCCTTCCCTCCCTGCTTCCCTCCTGTACTCTCCTTCTCTCCTGTACTCTCCTTCCCTCCTGTACTCTCCTTCCCTCCCTGCTTCCCTCCTGTACTCTCCTTCTCTCCTGTACTCTCCTTCCCTCCTGTACTCTCCTTCCCTCCCTGATAGTTTTAATAAGACAAGTGAACATGCACTTGATCATACTTAATAGAAAGTGAGAGAGAGTGACCTTGATCACTACTTCATTATTCAAGGTCTCTCTCTCTCTCCATGCTTCCATTCACCCTTCCTCTCTCTTCCTTCCCTTCCTTCACCCCTCCCCTTCTTCCCTCCCCTGAGTTCCATCAGTCATGGTTCGTACTCTTTTTTTTTTTTCTGTTACTCAGAGGTCCATAAATATCTTGGAATTTATCAGAGTTGTTGAGTAACGAGGCGGTGGGGGAGTGAGCAGGTGTTGAGCAGGTGCTGTGAAGGTGTTGAGCAGGTGTTGAGCAGGTGCTGTGAAGGTGTTGAGCAGGTGTTGAGCAGGTGCTGTGAAGGTGTTGAGCAGGTGTTGAGCAGGTGCTGTGAAGGTGTTGTATTGTGCAGGTATTTTACACACACACACACACATACACACACACATATACTCTGGGAAGTGATGTAGTGGAGGCAGGATCCATACACAGCTTTAAGAAGAGGTATGATAAAACTCATGGAGCGGGAAGAGTGATCAAGTAGCGGCCAGTGAAGAGGCGGGGCCAGGAGCTGTGGCTCGATCCCTGCAACCACAACTAGGTGAGTACACACACACACAGGCTGGAAGCTTGGTCCAGCAACTGGCTCCTCGAATTTAACCCCGCCAAATGCAAAGTCATGAAGATTGGGGAAGGGCAAAGAAGACCGCAGACAGAGTATAGGCTAGGCGGCCAAAGACTGCAAACCTCACTCAAGGAAAAGGATCTTGGGGTGAGTATGATACCGAGCACATCTCCTGAGACGCACATCAACCAAAAACTGCTGCAGGATATGGGCGCCTGGCAAACCTGAGAATAGCGTTCCGATACCTCAGTAAGGAATCGTTCAAGACACTGTACACCGTGTACGTCAGGCCCATACTGGAGTATGCAGCACCAGTTTGGAACCCACACCTGGTTAAGCACGTCAAGAAATTAGAGAAAGTGCAAAGGTTTACAACAAGGCTAGTTCCAGAGCTAAGAGGAATGTCATACGAAGAAAAATAAGGGAAATCGGCCTGACTACACTGGACGACAGGAGGGTTAGGGGAGACATGATAACGACATATAAAATACTGCGAGGAATAGATAAGGTGGACGGAGACAGGATGCTCCAGAGATGGGACACAGAAACAAGGGGTCACAATTGGAAGTTGAAGACTCAGATGAGTCGAAGGGATGTTAGGAAGTATTTCTTTAATCATAGAGTTGTCAGGAAGTGGAATAGTTTGGCAAGTGACGTAGTGGAGGCAGGAACCATACATAGTTTTAAGACGAGGTATGATAAAGCTCATGGAGCAGGAAGAGAGTGACTTAGTAGCGATCAGTGAAGAGGCGGGGCCAGGAGCTATGACACACACACACACACACACACAACACACACACACACACACACACACACACACATAAACACACACACACACTCGTTTACTTACATTCTCAAGAAAACAAAGTTTTAATTCAGGGCTAAAAAAATAATTACCGCTGCCACACAAACAATTACGAGTGAGGGTTAACGAGGGTACACAGACCTCAGCGGCTCGTTAAGTGAACCTTGTAACGACTTAAAGGTAATTACGCCTCTCCCTCCTCTTATTTGTTGCTGTTTTTCTTGTGCTTTTTTGTCTTTCTTTTAATAATATTAATAGTAATAATATGATTAGTAATACTATTATTTTTATTTTTATTAATATTATTATTATTGTTGTTATATCTCAGTTGAAATATTGAACGTTTGTGGACGATACTTTGAGAACGCCTGGACTATATCTAGTGAAGTTCTAGATATCTAGTGAACGTCTGGATATCTAGTGAACGCCTGGTATCTAGTGAACGTCTGGATATCTAGTGAACGCCTGGATATCTAGTGAACGCCTGGATATCTAGTGAACGCCTGGATATCTAGTGAACGTCTGGATATCTAGTGAACGCCTGGATATCTAGTGAACGTCTGGATATCTAGTGAACGCCTGGATATCTAGTGAACGTCTGGATATCTAGTGAACGCCTGGGTATCTAGTGAACGTCTGGATATCTAGTGAACGCCTGGATATCTAGTGAACGCCTGGATATCTAGTGAACGCCTGGATATCTAGTGAACGCCTGGATATCTAGTGAACGCCTGGATATCTAGTGAACGCCTGGATATCTAGTGAACGCCTGGGTATTTAGTGAACGCCTGGGTATCTAGTGAATGTCTGGATATCTCTTGTGATATGTTCTCTCTGTTCCATGTCTTTCTCCTCCACTCCTGTTCCTTCTCTCCTCTCCCGCTACTTGCTGTTCCTACTTTTTTTCTACCTCTGCTTTCTCTTCTCAGTATTGTATCTCCCTGTTCTCCGGCTCTGCTGTTTCTCCTCCGCTAAAACTAAAGGAGATATAAACAAATATATTTGTTTTGTGTAATATAAACCAGCTAAAACACTGAGCAAGGTGTGTCTTAGTGTATATACACTGAGAGGTGTGTGTGTCTCAGTGTATATACAGTGAGAGGTATGTGTCTCGGTGTATATACACTGAGAGGTGTGTGTGTCTCAGTGTATATACACTGAGAGGTGTGTGTCTCGGTGTATATACACTGAGAGGTGTGTGTGTCTCAGTGTATATACACTGAGAGGTGTGTGTCTCGGTGTATATACACTGAGAGGTGTGTGTCTCGGTGTATATACACTGAGAGGTGTGTGTGTCTCAGTGTATATACACTGAGAGGTGTGTGTCTCGGTGTATATACACTGAGAGGTGTGTGTGTCTCAGTGTATATACACTGAGAGGTGTGTGTCTCGGTGTATATACACTGAGAGGTGTGTGTCTTAGTGTATATACACTGAGAGGTGTGTGTGTCTCAGTGTATATACACTGAGAGGTGTGTCTCGGTGTATATACACTGAGAGGTGTGTGTGTCTCAGTGTATATACACTGAGAGGTGTGTGTCTCGGTGTATATACACTGAGAGGTGTGTGTCGGTGTATATACACTGAGAGGTGTGTGTGTATATACACTGAGAATGTACATTAATACCTGTTTCCTGTATTAAATTATTCTTGACATGCAGCTTTATTAACCCTCATGTAGTCGATTGGCTTTAAACCTAACGAGCCAAAGAAAAGCAAAGAAACCTACTTTGCAGGACTAAATAAGTGAAAGAAAACGAGAATCCTATTTTGCATAATTACACACACACACACACACACACACACACACACACCAAATAAAAAAAACTTTCCAAAAAACACTTTCTTCATCATCACTGGAGAAAGCAAACAGCTGTTAGGAATATTAATAAAAGAGAAAGTTAAAAAGAAAGATTATGTTAAATAACTTAGACAAAGAAGCCAGAGGTGGTGAAATTACTTTGATTAACCTGGCTAATCTTTTCAAAGAGATTACTAGAGTAACTACATGCTAGCTGGTAATGGGGAGGGATGGGAGGTGAAGTAATGGGGAGGGATGGAAAGTAGGGTAATGTTAGTTATGGGGAGGGATGGGTGTAGGAATGGGAGGTTAGGTAATTATTGCAATAGGAGAAATGGAAGGTGCGGTAATGGGAAGAGATGGGAGGCGAGGTAATGTTGGTAATGGGGAGGGATGGGAGGTAGCTAATGGGGAGGAATGACATTGGATTAATGAGGGAAAGATAAATGCTTTAATGGGGTGAATCAGTTAATGGGTGAGATAATTGTACTAATGTATTATTGATGGGTAATGGTAATGAGGGCTGGGCATGTTACTAAGGAATGGGTAAGGGAATGACCTAAATGTATTTTACTGGCTGATGTAGGGAATGGGGAGATTGTATTATTGTTGGTAATGGGGTTATTATTCTATGCTTATTAAATGTGTAAGAAGAGAAGGTAAATAATGGGTATGGAGGGAGGCAATTATTATGTGCTGAAATGTGTAGATTTATTTAAAATAAAATTTACTTGCTGCTGCTGTTCTTGCTGCTGCTGCTGTTCTTGCTGCTGCTGCTGTTCTTGCTGCTGCTGCTGTTCTTGCTGCTGCTGTTCTTGCTGCTGCTTGCTGCTGCTGCTGTTCTTGCTGCTGCTGCTGCTTCTGTTCTGCTGCTGCTGCTGTTCTTGCTGCTGCTGCTGCTGCTTCTGTTCTTGCTGCTGCTGCTGTTCTTGCTGCTGCTGCTGTTCTTGCTGCTGCTGCTTGTTCTTGCTGCTGCTGCTGTTCTTGCTGCTGCTGCTTGTTCTTGCTGCTGCTGCTGTTCTTGCTGCTGCTGCTGTTCTTGCTGCTGCTGCTGTTCTTGCTGCTGCTGCTGCTGTTCTTGCTGCTTCTGCTGTTCTTGCTGCTGCTGCTGCTGTTCTTGCTGCTGCTGCTGTTCTTGCTGCTGCTGTTCTTGCTACTGCTGCTGCTGTTGTTGTTCCTGTTGCTGCTGCTGCTGTTGTTGCTGTTACTGTTGCTGCTACTGCTGTTGTTGCTGTTGCTGCTACTGCTGTTGTTGCTGTTGCTGCTACTGCTGTTGTTGCTGTTGCTGCTACTGCTGTTGTTGCTGTTGCTGGTGTAACTGCTGCAACTGTGTCTGCTGCTGAATGCTACTGCTTGTTACTTCAGTTGAGGCTGTTATTTCCCTGGTTACTGCTCCTGCGACGAATTAGGTCCCTCCTCACATGTTTTATTAGTCTTCTCACATGTTTTATTAGTCTTCTCACATGTTTTATTAGTTTCTCACATGTTTTATTAGCCTTCTCACATGTTTTATTAGTCTTCTCACATGTTTTATTAGCCTTCTTCTCACATGTTTTATTAGTCTTCTCACATGTTTTATTAGTCTTCTCACATGTTTTATTAGCCTTCTCACATGTTTTATTAGTCTTCTCACATGTTTTATTAGTCTTCTCACATGTTTTATTAGCCTTTTTCTCATGTTTTATTAGCCGCCTTCTCACATGTTTTATTAGCCGCCTTCTCACATGTTTTATTAGCCGCCGTCTCACATGTTTTATTAGCCGCCTTCTCACATGTTTTATTAGCCGCCTTCTCACATGTTTTATTAGCCGCCTTCTCACATGTTTTATTAGCCGCCTTCTCACGTGTTTTATTAGCCGCCTTCTCACGTATTTTATTAGCCTCCTTCTCACATGTTTTATTAGCCGCCTTCTCACATATTTTATTAGCCGCCTTCTCACATATTTTATTAGCCGCCTTCTCACGTGTTTTATTAGCCGCCTTCTCACGTGTTTTATTAGCCTTCTTCTCACGTGTTTTATTAGTCTCCTTCTCACGTGTTTTAGTACGTCTCCTCATCCCCTCACATTTATCGTGGCTCTCACGCCAATTCTCGTCAACTCAGGTAATTAAATTTACAAGCGATTACTGTTATAACAGTACCAATGCTGTTGTTTTGTAAATTGGGCGAAAGTGTATTATTTTTAATTGGTTTTGTGTGTGTGTGTGTGTGTGTGTGTGTGTGTGTGTTAGTTACCATTTTGTCCTAGGCACATGTCAATTAGACACTAGGCCTGTTGTATGTATGTGTGTGTATGTGTGTGTAAGAAACACTGAAATGTTTCTGCCCCACGGAATTGAACCGGCCCTCCGTGGTGAAGCAAGAGCTTTACCACTGGGCCACCGGGGGTGTGTGTGTGTGTGTGTGTGTGTGTGTGTGTGATGCCTTTCTGCTACTCTGTTTTCTGTATTTCAAACACTCCTTGATCCACTAACGCACTTTTAAGTTGTGGTGGTGATGATGGTGGTAGTTGCTGTGGAGATAGTGGTGTTGGTCTTTTGCGTTAATGGTGAGGCGTAGTGATGGTGGTTTACGTGATGGTGGAAATGGTGTTGCCATTGTTGGTACCTTCCTGAACGTCTCTGCCACCTCCTACTCAGGAAACCCTATTTGTATGGACCAGTGGGGATCATCCAGCTCCTGGAAAGGGGAAAGGGAGTAGCTCCGATTCCATGGACCAAGAGTCCCTCACCGACGTCAAGCCACCCTTCCTCCCTCCCCCCCTCGATGGGGTGACAGGCGATAACTATAGGTATCAAAATAGGTATAAAGTTGTCAAGTCTTCCCTAGTGCAACACAGATTTTGATCGGTTTTCCTCTGACTGATGACCTGCCTTTGTTGTCCGTCTCCTCGTACCAACAAAGATTTAAGACCACTAGGAAGTATGTCACACTTATAGTACCTACTTAACATTTCCAGCAAAGATTTTGCACTTCTAGTGTTGGTTTGACACCTCTAGCAAATGTATTTACCTTGTAGCAAGATCGTAACACACTCCACCTCTGTGAGATGGTGAGTGTGTTGCTGTGTGGTGAGGGATGGAGACACTGTGGTGTTCTTCCCTGTCTGCCCAAGACTCCTTCCTCCACCTTTCAAGACTCGGGTCTGGGTGCTCAGCTGAATCACCCTGGTAGCCTCGGGAACTCCAGTGAAGCACCTTCCAAGACTCGAGTCTGGGAGCCAACACGGAGCCTCGGTGAAGCACCTAAAATCACCTTCCCACCAGCTAGCTTTTTATTTTCGAAAATCACAAGACTTGGTGAGCTGTTAAGCTCCTTTACGTCTTAATGTGTAAGAAGAAACTCGTAATCTTTTTTGGCCAAATATTTTTTAAGAGAATTCTTCGGTTTACGAGATTTACTGTCTATGGGATTTACTGTTTACAGTGTTTACTAGCTACGATATTTACTATTTTACAGTAATTCATTCGTATTTACAATATTTCTTATTTACAATATTTCCTGTTTACGATATTAGCTTTTTTTTTAGTTTCTGGAGATACGTAAAAGGTTTAATGGCCCTAAGGTGTACTTGTGATATACCTGTGACCGGTTTCGAGGGTTCATCTACCTTTCGAGACTGGATTTCCTTGTTGCTCGCCTAGTCTGCCAGGCTGTTGCTTTTAGCAGTCAGCATTCACTGTTCCTTTATCACTGAATAGCCCTTTATGTGGCTGTGGTCTCTAAGTGTTTTCCTTCATTACTTTTGTTTTCTATCTGAGTTCAAAAAAAATACTTTTTCTTGCAATAGAAAAAGAATTTGTCTTCCTGATTGCAGTATTTGCAGAGCAACAAATTAACTTCAACATTACTCCTTACAGAGATGAGGGGAAATACTCTCATTCATTGCAGATATGTTATATTTTCAATCCTGATTATATATATATATATATATATATATATATATATATATATATATATATATATATTTATTTATTTATTTTATATGTGTGTGTGTATCTATATTAGTTACACTTTAGGCACTTTTCCCTTCGATTAAGTACAAAATCCGTATAAATTCTCAAAAACAAAATAACAGTGAATCCATTAAACACGCAGCAGGTGCGAACTTCCGCCGATTGAATGTGCGACTTGAAATTTGCATGGCGGCCGCAGACACTCAACCCAGCTAACTCCAGTTATTAGCACTACTGGACAATTAACTTGCTTCTCTGCCTCCTACTGCTCCTTGCCTGCTATCACTGCTTGCATGCCTTCTTATACACCTGCTTGTCTGCCTGCTTATACACCTGCTTGTCTGCCTGCATATACACCTGCTTGTCTGCCTGCTTATACACCTGCTTTCCTGGCTGCTTTCCTTCCTGCCTGTCTGCTTTCCTGCTTGCTTGCCTGTCTGCTTAACTGCCTGCTTACCTTCCTTCTGCCTGCCTGCTTTCTTTCCTTCCTCCTCTGCTTTCCTGCGCTTGCCTTTGCTAACCCATCCTGCTACCTTCCTCTGCCTGTTCTTTCATCTACTACCAACATCTCTGCTCTTTCTTACCTACCATCTTGCCTGTTCTTCATCCTACCTACCTACCATCTTCCCTGCCTTTCATCTACCATCTTGTTTGCCTGTTGACTACATATATTTACGTGTCTGCGTGTATCCCCGCCTGCCAGCCTCGTTCCTTCTCTGTTTGCTTTCCTTCTGATCTGTCCACTTTGCCTGGCTGCCTCTTCCTACTCTTTTGCTGTTTCCCAACTTACCTTGGGGCCCCGGGTGCATGTAAATATTGACTATATATTCACAGTCACGCGTTTGTGATCTGATTACACACAGAGGCAGGGCTGTGTGGGATAAATATTTGTATTCTCCTCTGTACGTCCCAGAGGAAAAGGACAAGCCAGTAATGATGTTTGGACTTGCTGTAGGTGAGATGGGAACCCGGTAGGAACCCCACTATTTTTTTTTTTAAACCAGTGGAAACTAGTATCAGTTCTGTTTAAGCCCCGGGGAAAATGGGAACCCATGCCAGTTTTGCTCAGAAGAGTAGAAACCCAAGACAGTTTTATTTAGATAAGCGAAAAAAAACAGATTGGTTTTAAATAAACAAAAGAATCGTTGGCAGTTGTTCATTAAGACTTATCTTCAGTTTACAGACTGGTTTAACTGGTGAAAACTCGTATGAGTTTTATCTAAATAGGTAGAAACCTACATTAGTTTTACCTAAATTTATTTAAAACTCACACGTGGAAACCCATACTTTTTTTACTTATGCAGGTGGAAACTTGCACACTTATATTTAAAATGATTTAAATCCACATCACTTTTATTTAAACCCGTGAAAACTCATACCTGTCTTACTTAAATCAATAAAAACCCACTTCGGCTCAATGTAAATTTAGTTAAACCAACAAATACCCCGTGTGAACCAGTGTAAATGTAC
Source organism: Cherax destructor (assembly GCA_009830355.1). NCBI lineage: Eukaryota > Metazoa > Arthropoda > Malacostraca > Decapoda > Parastacidae > Cherax > Cherax destructor. The sequence goes on from WNWK01001294.1 coordinate 57,283, forward strand.
ACATCCGTTTTAAAACAATGTAAATACACACACATCTTACTTAAACCACTGTAAATGCACACATATCTAACTTAAACCAGTGTAAATTGACACAAATGCTACTTAAACACCGTAATTCCAAGCAGACGTCACGTAAATGAATGTAAATTCACCAAGACCACATTTAACAACTATAAATGTACCTAACCCACTGTTAGGAGTCAGTGTATTGAACATCTTAGCAGAAGATATCAGAAGTCTTCAAGAGGAAACTGCACAAGTATCTTCACCAGGCGCCAGATCAACCAGGCTGTGATGGATATAAGGATAAACCTACACAAAACCTGTGTAAATCGGCTATGAGATTAAATGTGTTAGTTAATATCCTACTGACTTATTAAGTCGTAACAGACTAAAAAAAATCTGTAGTACTTACCTATTTGTGGTTGCAGGGGTCGAGTCTCAGCTCCTGGCCCCGCCTCGCTGCTGCCTGCTGACAACATGTAGTGCCAGACTAGATGGAGCTGTTCTCACTTGATACACTCTGGGATGGAGAAAAATGTGATGGATAATATCCATCCCTCCATCCTTATAGGGAATCGACTGCGGGTCGAAGCACACATGACGGCCTGGCTGTGATGTAAGAAGTATGGGTTCGAATCTGGGCACGTTATATGATATATATATATATATATATATATATATATATATATATATATATATATATATATATAGTAAATATTAGATGTATGGCACCTCAGAGGGAGAGAGAGAGAGAGAGAGAGAGAGAGAGAGAGAGAGAGAGAGAGAGAGAGAAGAGAATTGTAAAATAGAAGTGTATTTAGAAGAAAACTGCGAGACTAAAATCTTGAAGTCGGTTGAAAGGAGGACGAGGAGGAGATTGGAAAGGGCAAAGAAATTGTGCGGGAGGAGAGAGTTGATGATGGGTGGGGGAGGAAGGGATTGTGTGGTTGGGGATTAGGGAGTGCAGGATGGAAGGGGACCACTGAAAGGTAGGGTGACTGGGGAGAGTATGAAGGGAGATGGAAGGAGGGCGGAGACTAAGATCTGAGCACTCGTAAATACACAGCCCTTACTATGGCAAATATGCATACCAATCTGCAGTTTTATGAGTAGGTATGATGGCTGTAAAGATGCTGAGAGATGAAGCTCGGGACCAGGAGCAAGAACTCGATCCCTATAAACACAGACTGGTAAGTAAATACACACACACACACACACACACACCTGCAGGTTGCATTATCAACATTGAAATGGGAAGGAACACACTCACCTTATGTTTTAAAAAAATGTTTAAACCCATTTGGCATTCCAGCAGCAGCAGCAGCCTGTTGCGAAAGTAATGTTTATTCAGCTTGTGATGCAAATATCTCCTCTCTCTCTCTCTCTCTCTCTCTCTCTCTCTCTCTCTCTCTCTCTCTCTCTCTCTCTCTCTCTCTCTCTCTCTCTCTCTCTCTCTCTCTCTCTCACGCTCACGCTCACTGGTCGTTCTCATTCAGTACTCACTGTGAGTCTCATCTCTCCTCTGATACCTTCTGACACTCAGGTTTCAGCAGACCCCTGTGGGCGTAGAGTTAATGTGTACTCATCTGTTTGTGGTTGCTGGCATTCATCTGTTTGTGGTTGCTGGCATTCACCTGTTTGAGGTTGCTGGTGTTTATCTGTTTGCGGTTGCTGGTATTCACCTGCTTGTGGTTGCAGGGGTCGAGTCACCGCTCGTGGCTGTCTCTCTTAACTTGCCTCTTGCTGGGTTTATTCCCACCTAATCTTGTGTGTCTTCTTATACCTGTTCGTGAGACTATGTATGGAACCTGCCTGTACTGATTAGTCCAGCTCACTCCACTTCCCGACCACCCTTATGGTGAAGAAATGCTGCCTGATGTCCCTGTAACTCATGGGTATCTTTAACTTCCAATTATACCCTCATGTACCTGTTTCCAGGCTCTAAACAGTCTATCTTTGTCAAACCTACTAAGTACTTTGAATATTTTGTATGTCGTTATCATGTCTCCTCTAATTTTCGAAGTTTCTGTTACTGCTGTCTCCTCATACCTCATTTCCTCTAGCTCTAGGGCTTGTCTGGTTGCATAGTTCAGCATATTCTCATGTTTCTTATCATGTTTTATCAAATGTGGGTTCCATGCTGGTGTTGCATACTGGAAGATGTTCTGTTGAGGGCCGTGAATGACTCTTTGTTGACATTCCTGAACGCCACTCTTACATGTGCCAAACTAACATTCACTGCACTGGTTATTTGGTTGATGTTTGCCATGGCGCTATGCTCTGTACAACACCAGAAGGAGAGGGGGAGGGAGGGAAGGAGAGAGGAGGAGGGAAGGAGAGAGGGAGGGAGGGAAGGAGAGAGGGAGGGAGGGAAGGAGAGAGGAGGGAGGAGGAGAAGGAGGATAGGAGGGAGGAGGAGAAGGGAGGGAGGGGAGGAGAGGAGGGAGGGAGAGGAGGAGAGAGGGAGGGAGGGAGAGAGGAAGGGAGGGAGGAAGAGGAAGGAGGGAGGGAGAGGAGGAAGGAAGAGAGAGGAGGAGGGGGAGGAGAGAGGAAGGAGGGAGGGAAGGGAAGAGTGAGGAAGGAGAGAGGGAGGGGGTTAAAGGTGTTAGGAAACAGTAATGGAGGTAGTGTGGAAGGGTTGCATCTCTCGTGCACAGAGCATTAACAGTAATGCAGGCTGGCTCTGTCAGTACAGCGTGCGGCGCACCGTGTCGCTCAACACACGTGCTCCTGCATACATTTACCCCTCCTCTGTGATGTCTGTGTGTATGCATGCATATACTCGTATATACACATGTTTGCATTGAGTTTACCAATGTTTTATTATTGCATTTATGTAAACCTCTGGTGTAAGTCGCAAGGACGTGGAGGCTCGATTCTCCGGCCTCTTAGAAAATTTTATCTCACACCCAGGCTTTCCCTTGGCCGTGTGTCTAGGTTACTTTGTACTCATTCGTCCCTTTTCGGGTGGAAGCTGTAAAGATTTCCCATCAAGAAAGTGATAAGAGTCTCATCAGCACATTAGACGTAAAGCAACGTTGCACTAGGTGTGCTGGCCCGTACTGGCAGGTACTTAGGAAATTTAATTCCTCCACCCTCCGACTCACTCAAATATTAGTCCAACATGTTCTCAAAGTTGTCTAGACTGCACACCAGATAGGGTCACCAGCCAGGGCCACCAGCCAGGGCCACCAGGGGACCACGTCGTCAGAGCAAGTAGCTGAAGCAGTGAACTCGGTGACCCTTATCCTGTGATGACAAATTTGACTGTGGTTCCTAATTTGCGAAAAAGTGGAAATCTTGATAGCAATTGAAGTGTTGCATATGAAGGAGCCTATGCGCTCTGCAACTCTCGCCTGCAGCTGGCCTATACAACTTTGCATTTGAATAACTACGCCAACAATGACTGGAGTCAGCAGGAACGCGATCCGTGAATTTAAACCAGTATAAACCTTGGTAATAGATACCAACAAATTGGTTTAGAAAGATTAAGTGAATAAACACTAGTACAGCAACACAGGAGTCACATGATCCCACTGTCTGCCAGTCCTCATCCCAACATGGCATTCTACAGGTCACCGTGTGTTACTCACACCTATATATACTGTGTTTTTAACGTCTATGTTAGAAGTGATCAAGGTCCCAGGACCGAAACTTTTTCTAATAAATATATCCTGGTGTTTGCTTACGTGCCTTCCTAAAGCAAACAAGTTTGTATGCTATTAAAAGAGTTTTTAATACCACTGCTAACGACGCTCGAGGGTAAAAGTTTTCATTAATCTAACAACTTTGTTTCCAAATGCATGAACTGCAGGAGCCTTAATTAATGGTGGAATAAATGATAACTTTATCAATATTTATCAATAAATGTGAAGGGAACACTATGCCAAGCTACAGTGTCTTCCAGGAATTCTAGTTTAAGATGATATGTTGAAAACTTTGGTGAAGACGTAGATTAGAGAGAGAGAATTGTTCCCTCTACAGGCGAAGACGAAGAATGACAGAACTTTTCAAGGGAACTACACTTTATGAAGTGCGGAAGGAAACGCTGGCTAGAGAAAATAAAGATAAATGAACTTGAGTGAATCATACACTGCTCTTGAAATATAACCTCTGAAAAGAGAGAAAAAAAAAAAGAGAATGATTATATTCTCATCCCACAAGCGGCTTTGCAACGCCTTAGAGAAATGGAAGTCCATCAGATTTTATCCCGGGAAGAAGAAATTAACCCTGATTGACCAAGAGCCCTCACCAGCATCAAGGTACCTCCTTGGAAGGGAGAGTCAGTAAATAAAACACAAATTACAAACTCACAAGATACAAGGTTTCACGAGCACTTGGGTAAGACTGTTGTCGATTAGACGCTCGGTCGACGACGATGAAGAGTATTAAACTCCGTGCTAAAGGTATTGTAGTCTCTTGTTATAAGGTAAAGTGTATAAAGGTCATACAGCCACTGGGTGCGCCATAATGGGCCCATTAAAGGCACTTACAGAGGCACAGACTCGTCATAACTCAGGAGAGTGCTCATATGGCGCATCCAAAGCACCATTAGTCAGTGGTACCCACAAAGATGTGGGTTACTTCTTGTTTTATGAGAGGCGAAGCTCTTGCTACTCCTGGCTCACAGCTGATACCCCGGCTCCTGGCTCACAGCTGATACCCTGACTCACAGCTGATACCCTGACTCACAGCTGATACTCTGGCTCACAGCTGATACCCCGGCTCCTGGTTCACAGCTGATACCCCGGCTCCTGGTTCACAGTTGATACCCCGGCTCCTGACTCACAGCTGAGGCCCCGGCTCCTGGCTCACAGCTGATACCCCGGCTCCTGGCTCACAGCTGATACCCCGGCTCTTGGGTCACAGCTGATACCCCGGCTCCTGGCTCACAGCTGATACCCCGGCTCCTGGCTCACAGCTGATACCCCGGCTCTTGGGTCACAGCTGATACCCCGGCTCCTGGCTCACAGCTGATACCCCGGCTCTTGGGTCACAGCTGATATCCCGGCTCCTGGCTCACACCTGATACCCCGGCTCCTGGGTCACAGCTGATATCCCGGCTCTGGCTCACAGCTGATACCTCGGCTCCTGGGTCACAGCTGATATCCCGGCTCCTGGGTCACACCTGATACCCCGGCTCCTGGGTCACAGCTGATATCCCGGCTCCTGGCTCACAGCTGATACCTCGGCTCCTGGCTCACAGCTGATACCTCGGCTTATCTTTGGTGTGAGATAATAATGTAAATATGAGTGGGAATAATGGCAGTAATGAGGATGTGGTGGTAAATAAGTTTATTTTATGATCATAAGCGTATTGTTATTATTATTATTATTATTATTGGTATGTGAGACGGGAAAATGCATATATATATTATTCAGCACAGGAGGAAGGCTCGATCCTCCGTCTGGTAATCAAATGCAGACACTGCTCGCGTGGTGAAGCTTTTTCTCAGAAAATACAAAGCATGAGACAACTTGAAGGCGACCTCTGGGAAATCACATTAATCAGCCCACCCTCTTAACGACAGTCAGTATTTCACTGTCACGAAGACAGTCAGATGAGCGACTGTTTAAGGAGACTTAAACTGATAATATTAATTATCTGCCCCGTCAGATATTTTTATAGCCATTATGCTATGTTTATTGCCGTTGTGGTATGTTGTAATTGGTTAATTTTTATTGATAGGTGATGATCTAAGCTGACCTTGATGATCTATGTTAACCTTGATTATCTAAGCTAACCTTAACGGGAAGTAATTAGCTAGAAAGTGCATCAGTTTTGCATGGATGAGTTGTGCAACGAAGCGAGAGGCAAGATTGCAACGCTGGTCAGTTGCATAATATCCTTCAGATATATGGGCAGAGGAATTTTAAAAAATGAGAAAACCCAGGATGCAACATTTCGTTGACTCGATAACATTCGCGTGTGTTGCGGCATGGAAAAAAAAAACACGTGAAAAAAATGTAGATTGGACAGGTCCAAAGACCTGCTACAACATCAGTGTTTATAATTGTAAACACTGGTGACCATAAACACTAGAGAAGAAAAGAGGGATATGACAGCCACTTTATAAGAGGGGATATGACAGCCACTTTATAAGAGGGGATATGACAGCCACTTTATAAGAGGGGATATGACAGCCACTTTATAAGAGGGGATATGACAGCCACTTTATAAGAGGGGATATGACAGCCACTTTATAAGAGGGGATATGACAGCCACTCACTTTATAAGAGGAGATATACAGCCACTTAGAAGAGATATTATAACTACTTAGTTTGTAAGAGAAAGGAGGATATATAACAACTACTTATAAGACCAAGGAAGGACATATAAAATAGATACTTTAGATGTATAAATAAAGCAGATTTATAAATACAATAGATTATGGATAGATACAGTAGATTATAGATGCAATAGATTATAGATACAGTAGATTATGGATATATACAGTAAATTATAGATATATACAGTAGATTATAGATATATACAGTAGATTATAGATATATACAGTAGATTATAGATAGATACAGTAGATTATAGATACAGTAGACTGATAAATACAGTCAAGAGGGAGAACTGAGAAAGAAGCAGTGCTGAAAATAAAGTAGAAAAATTGTCTTCACACAGAGAGAGAGAGAGAGAGAGAGAGTGGTAGACTACTAGGAGAAAGTTATAGAAAGAAAGACAGCGAAGAGAGAGGAGGAGGAGGAGGAGCAGCAGCAGCAGCACGAAAGAGAAGTAATACGAGAGGCAAGACTAGAAGACAGAGGACCTTGGAAGTCCACACCGAGGCTGCGTGTTGAAAACAACTATCTACAACTATCTCTAAATTAATGATAGCCGGGTATTATGTAGGTGCATATCTACTACTATCTAGATTAAGGACTTTCGTGTATTATCTAGGTGTATATATATATATATATATATATATATATATATATATATATATATATATATATATATATATATATATATATATATTACTATCTAGATTAATACTGTCATGTATTATATGTGTATGTATTTATTATTTCCTAGATGAAGTATTGTAGTGTATTAATATAATAATATCGTTATTACTACAAGTACATGTACAAGGTATACAGGCCTAGCTGACATCAATGACATACTACTGTATAGAAAGCCGCTTGTTATGCTGAGCATTTCGGGCAAATTAGGTCAGTTTTTGTCCCCAGGCTGCGACCCACACCAGTCCACTAACACCCAGGTACCTATTTTACTGATGGGTGAACAGGAACAACAGGTGTCTTATGGAAACACGTTCTAATGTTTCCACCTTTTCCGGGAATCGAACCCGGTCACTCAGCGTGTGAAGCGAGAGCTTTGCCTACCAGGCCACGAGCCACCTTATCTTGTTATATACCTACTTATATCTAAATTAAGGACTGGTGTATTATCTAGGTGAGTCAAGGATAGAAACGCACAAGAGGGGGGGGAAGGATAAAGAAGAGGATAAAAAGGAAGAGATGGAGGAAGGAGAAGCTAAAAAGGAAGGAGGCAAGAAAGGAGGATTACTTTGACCGTCACTGAATAACATTATCACAGTGGAAACAGAGGAGGTGGCGCCATCTGGCATGGGGGAAAATTGTATTTGGCTGTGTGGAGCCTGCTGTCTTCTCCCTGGACCTCACTCAACGACCTGAGGGAGGAGATAAGAGAGTTAGGGAGTGCATTTTGAGCTAAGGGAGGGTATCGGGGTCACTGTTAATTATTGTTAATCTCCCTGGTGTATTACGGTAGCTACAAGATAACGAAGATTACAGTAAGAGAGATACAGATTTTTGTTTATTTTGTGAGACAGTAAGAGTGTGTGATGGAGGGCGTGAGAGTAAGAGTGTGTGATGGAGGGCGTGAGAGTAAGAGTGTGTGATGGAGGGCGTGACAAGAGTGTGTGATGGTTAAGAGAGAGATAATAAGGGTGTTTGTAGTGAGGGAGAGCAAGAAGTGAGATCGAGGGAGCATGTTAGGTTGTACCAGGGAGCATAAACCAAGCTGGACAGTAAGGGACTGGAAAGTGTGGACCTGTGACGTCAAGTACCAGGGAGGGAGAGAGGGAGGGAGAGAAGGGAAGAACGGAGGGAGACTAGAGTAGCCAGAGAGACTATTAGAGAGCTTTATGGCGCTGATATTGACCTTTAAAAGTCTCAAGAAATGGGGTGAGGCAGGTGTTATTGACTTTGGGTAAAGGGAGAGTATCAAGCCTCTTTATGAGTGAACATCAAGGAAGATTTATCAGGGAGCATATCTTATAAACTCCGGATGAGGGAGATTCCAATAAGGAAGAGTGCCTTGAGACTATCACTGAGAATGGTGGGAGGGGGGGAAATATTACAGGGAGATTATTTTGCAGAGGGAGACAGGGTGGGGTTTAACACTGCTTATCAAGACCCTATCAGGGAGAAAACTGAAACACGGTGAAATTAATTTAGGATATTTTACCATGTTGGTTGTTCAATGCTTGTTCATTGGTGTTCAGTGGTTGGTCAATGGTTCAGTACTGAACAGTGTATATACATAGTACATAGTGTGTATATACACACTATGGTGTATATATATATATATATATATATATATATATATATGTGTGTGTGTGTGTGTGTGGTGTGTATCGTGCCGAATAGGTAAAACTTGCGATTTTGGCTTAAATAGCAACACTGTTCTTGCCGAATAAGGCAAGAGAAAATTTGTGTATGTAATAATTTCGCAAAATTATTTTGAACCTAACGAAAAAATATATATATATATATATATATATATATATATATATATATATATATATATTTCATTAGTGTTTGTTTATTATTAAATTATTGTTAACTTATCTAAAATATATTTAGTTGGATTAGGCTAAATTAAACTGCTCTTGTTATAATAAGGTTAAGTAAGTTTTCTAAGGTTCTTTTGGTACAAAATTATTAATTTTTACATTAACATAATTGAAAAAAATTATCTTTAAACGTATAAGAGAAAATTTTAGAAAGGACTTAATTTTAAATGAGTTTTTGCTAATTGACCAGTTTTACCTATTCGGCACGACATATATGTAATGGAGGTTTCAAGACTGCGTGTAGCACTCCTGATTTACACAGGCTGTAATACCCTACGGGTTTTAGCGCCTGTTTGTTTTATATTTTAATCTAGTTTATATTTGCAAACTGAAGTCTGACTGAAACCGAAATATACAGATTTTTTTTTTCTGTACTTTATTTTCCGTCCATGTGGGATTTACTTATCTACAAGAGATTTATTTTATATACAGATTTTACAGATTTAAAAAAAAATCTTTAGCATTTTTGTAGAAAAAAGATGGACATGTTGTGGCTGAGTCTTTAACAGTGTCTCCACCGCTGTCTTAAAACAGATGGGTTTAAAGAAACATGGACAGTGCTCTCTTCAAACAGATGGTTTTAAAGAAACAGGGACAGTGCTCTCTTCAAACAGATGGTTTTAAAGAAACAGGGACAGTGCTCTCTTCAAACAGATGGTTTTAAAGAAACATGGACAGTGCTCTCTTCAAACAGATGGTTTTAAAGAAACAGGGACAGTGCTCTCTTCAAACAGATGGTTTTAAAGAAACAGGGACAGTGCTCTCTTCAAACAGATGGTTTTAAAGAAACAGGGACAGTGCTCTCTTCAAACAGATGGTTTTAAAGACAGGGACAGTGCTCTCTTCAAACAGATGGTTTTAAAGACAGGGACAGTGCTCTCTTCAAACAGATGGGTTTTAAAGAAACAGGGACAGTGCTCTCTTCAAACAGATGGTTTTAAAGAAACAGGGACAGTGCTCTCTTCAAACAGATGGTTTTAAAGACAGGGACAGTGCTCTCTTCAAACAGATGGTTTGTTGACGAAGAAACATGTACAGAACGCTCTTTAAACAGATTTTTTGTTGGCAGAGAAAAGTATAGCATGACAGATCAGTCCTGGAACAACGTTTCTCTCATGAAACGTTGAAATCTGCACGTGTGATGGAACTGGTTACAGACTAATCTCTCTCTCTCTCTCTCTCTCTCCCACACACACACACACACACACCGGGGCCAGGAGCTATGACTCGACCCCTGCAACCACAACTAGGTGAGTACACACACACGCACGCGCACACAGGTCAGTGTAACAGCACTGGTATCGGAGTGCATAAGCCTAGAATTTGGGTATCGTCTCATCACTAGGCGACGCTCAGTACCTCAACATAATTTATATTCTTGACAGCCTTCTTGTTCATCTTCCCTCCCCTGTGTCTCTTGTTCCTTCCCTCTCCCCACCTCCCTTCCTTAATCAGTTCCCCCTCTCCCTCTCTCCTGCACATCTCCATCAGTGCCTCCTCTCCCTTCTTCAAAGAGCTATAAAACAACTCTATCATTGGAAACGGGGATTCGAACCGGCCGTAAACCTCCCGTCTGTGAGTGGTGGTGTTGTCTCTCTGTCTTCAAGAAAATGAACAAATGCCAGTAAACTTGAGGGAAGGATGCCAGTGAGTGCCACAGTAGTGGCACCGCCTACCATGCCTTGGGGAACAGTGCCAGTGGCACCGCCTACCATGCCTTGGGGAACAGTGCCAGTGGCACCACCTACCATGCCTAGGGGAACTGTCAGTGGCACCACCTACCATGCCTTGGGGAACAGTGCCAGTGGCACCACCTACCATGCTTGGGGAAACAGTGCCAGTGGCACCACCTACCATGCCTGGGGAAACAGTGCCAGTGGCACCACCTACCATGCCTGGGGAAACAGTGCCAGTGGCACCACCTACCATGCCTGGGGGAATAGTGCCAGTGGGTTTCACTGTAGTGGCATCACCCACCTGACATTATAAAAAAATAGCAAATGGCAGACATTCCTCAGCAGCCTTTCACTGTTGCTAAAACAGTCAAATGAGTGACTGTTTAACTAGCCTTGAACAGTGCTTTTCTGACTTAGATATTTCTAGTGCGCACGGTGGTTTTCTCCCTTTCTAAATATTATAAGCTGGTACAACAGTGGATATCATCACCCTGATTAGGTGGACTTTACCTGATTGGCTTACCCTTCTGATTGGGGTGTGGTTGTACTGATGTTAGTGCTTGATTGCGCCCAGATACTCAGATTATCGACGCTGTGGTCTGATTGCAGTCGGATGTCTGATTGGATCAGTTCGCTGTCTCTCTGAAACTACGTTTGCTGATTGGCTGGCCGTGCCCTGATTAATGCAAGGTCACTCTGATTTAGTTAAGGCCACTCAAGGTACCTCTGGTTAAATTAAGGTCAATGATTAACGTCACTACCTAAAGGTAGTTCCGGGGGTCAACGCCCCTGCCCCCAGTCCTTGACTAAGCTTCCTGTCAAAGTCACTGGTCAAGGTCAGGGTCATTAATCAAATAAAGATCATTTATCAAATCGAAGTCATATCGAATCAGGGTCACTGATCAAATCAAGGTCACTTATCCAGTCAAGGTCACTTATCAAATCAAGGTTACTTATAAAGGTCAGTGATCAAATCAAGGTCACTGATTAAGTTAAATGTCACTATCAAGGTTGCTCTGACTAAATCAAGGGCACTCATATTAGTTTCGAAGTATTCTAGTTGTTAATGGTCATGGGGAAACGTGGTACCTGCACGTCGGTCCGAGAACAGGTCAACTTCGTCCCCGGGTACCAACACTTCTATTCATACCATGCGGCTTCGACATTACCATCTCTCTCTCTCTCTCTCTCTCTCTCTCTCTCTCTCTCTCTCTCTCTCTCTCTCTCTCTCTCTCTCTCTCTCTCTGTACCTGGCTCTAATGTAAAGTGAAAAACAATAGCGATCCTCTCTTTTATTAAAGTATCATCACGTTTCAGATAAAAGTAATGGGTCAGTGTTCCCTTAATTAACTTAATAAAGTACTGGTCAAGACGCTGTTTACAATAAAATCCCTCGTCTTTATTGGGGGATTTGTCGACTTAAAGTTGGAAGTGGCGTTACAGGCGGGATTAGCAGTAAAATCCACACCTCCCACCACCACACCCACACCCCCCACCACCACACCCACACCCCCACCACCACACACCCCACAGAGGGGTGGGGCTCCTCGTTTGTATGCCGTTCACAGATCCGCCGACCCATTGTAAACTCTGGCCAGCGTTTATTTATCCGTTTCCGATATGCAATAATGTTGGGGGAGGATTTACGAGCGTGCAATTGCCTGGGCGCCTTAACTTGCACTGCTAGTGATGAAGGCAGTGAGGAGGGGAGAGGAGGAGGGGAGAGGAGGAGGGGAAGGAACAAGCAAGCAAGAGTGTAATCGAAGCAAAGGTAATTGTTCACAACTCTTAAGTGAGACAAGAAGGAACACAAGAAAGGAAGAAAAGAGAAAGAAGAAAATAGAAAGGAAAAAAACGAGAAAAAGGGAAGGAAGGAAAAAGAGAAAGAAATAAAAGAGAAAAGGGGAAGAAAGGGGAAAGAGGGAATAAAAGGGAAAGAAGGAAGAAAAGAAAAAGAAGAAAGAAAGGAAGAAACGAGAAAGAGGGAAAAAGGGAAGGAATGAAAAGGAGAAATAAATAAAAGAGAAAAAGGGAAGAAACAAGAAAAGAGAACGAAGGAAGAATGTACTTTCATCTGAAACAAAAGCTAAGCCAGACCAAGAACATGAAAACGGAAGTAAAAGAAGGAACAAGGAAAATAACATAAAAACGTCAAAAATATAACAGAAATTAATGTAACTAAGCAAACTTTAAAAAGGCCTACGGAGGCATGCCAAAAAAAGGTACTTTTTTTTTTTAATTGTAGGTGGTGAATCTGTGTGGATCATTCTGTAGGCTCGATCCCCCCGACCGAAAGAAAGAATTTAATTAAAGTAATTCTTGAGGACTTGAAAGTGTCTGGTGCTAAAGACACTTAAAAAAACATCACTCTTAAAGTTCTTCGGAGCAAAGAGACGCTAAATGAAAAGTTAAAAACAATGTTCACTAAATTCTCCACTTAGAGGAAGACATCTTAGCTGGGAAAGATGTTAGCTTTCTTGGGAAGGCTAGTAGCTTTGGGAAGGCTATTAGCTTTGTTGGGAAGGATATTAGCTTTCTAGGGAAGGATATTAGCTTTCTTGGGAAGGATATTAGCTTGGGAAGGCTATTAACTTTCTAGGGAAGGATATTAGCTTTCTTTGAAAGGATATTAGCTTTCTTGGGAAGGATATTAGCTTTCTTGGAAAGGATATTAGCTTTCTTTGGAAGGATATTAGCTTTCTTGGGAATGCTGTTAGCGCTGTTAGGAAAGCTATTAGCGTTGTTGGGATGGCTATTAGCGTTGTTGAGGATAGTGTTGTTGGGAAGGCTATTAGCGCTGTTGGGAAAGCTATTAGCGTTGTTAGGAAAGCAGTTAGCGCCGCTGGGAAGACTATTAGCGTTCTTGGGAGAAGAGTTAGCGTTGCTGGAAGAGCTATTAGCTATGCCGGGCACAGCTATTAGCATTGCTGGGAGAGTTATTAGCGTTGCTAGACACAGCAGTTGTTGTTGTGGTGACTAGAACATCATTGTTTTCAAGGCTGGTTTATTGCTTCCTGTCGTTGGTGTGAACACCGCCAGTATTCCAACTAAGCTAACGAAGCTGTTGGATATCCCAGGGGAATTAAGACGCCGTACTGGCACTACTATCTATGCTACGTGCGAGTAGTGCCTCTGGCACCCAGTAATAATTCCTTTATGAAATTATTATTACAATTGTTATTATTACAAATATTATTAGTAATATTATTATTATTATTATTATTATTATTATTATTATTATTATTGCATGAATGCACTAAGAACATAAGAACATAAGAAAGGAGGAACACTGCAGCAGGCCTGTTGGCCCATTCTAGGCAGGTCCTTCACATTCCATCCCACTAACAGAATATTTTCAATGCTACCCAAGAAATAAGCTTTGATAATTTTATTTACTCATGTGCAATTCCCACTCAAATCCAACCCCTTTCACTCATGAATTTATCCAACCTAAATTTAAAACTACCCAAGGTCCTTGCTTCAATAACCCTACTAGGCAGACTGTTCCACTCATCAACTACCCTATTTCCAAACCAATACTTTCCTATATCCTTTCTAAATCTAAACTTATCTAACTTGAATCCATTATTGCGGTTCTCTCTTGGAAGATACCTCAAGACCTTATTTATATCCCCTTTGTTAATACCCATTTTCCACTTGTATACCTCGATCATGTCTCCCCTCATTCTACGTCTTACAAGTGAATGTAATTTAAGGGTCTTCAATCTTTCTTCGTAAGGAAGATTTCTAATGCTATGTATTAATTTAGTCATTCTACACTCGTAGAGGGGATGCAGGGTCTGGAGAATGGAAAGCGATCAGGTTTGATGTGAAGAAAGGAAGGGTAGTTTCAGTTCCTTTCATCAAGAGCCCTTCACCAGCGTCAAGGCGCTCTCTTCACCTTTGAAAGGGCTCGTTAGAAGACCTGGAGATGTATATCCCTGGTGGTGTGTGTGTGTGTGTGTGTGTATGTGACGTCAGTCAGCTGATGACTCCACACAAGAGTTTTTGAGTCACTCATCAGCTGATTTACTAGTCCCTCCTTAAAAGAATTTATTTTATTTATTTTATTATATTTTTAGTTTATTTTAATTATTATTTTAATTATGAATATTTTTATTTTTTATTTTATTATATTATTATTGTTGTTGTTTTGATTATTTTTATTATTATTAAGTGGTTGCCAGAATTGATTTCTTTTTTTCTCCAACTCTTCGTTTTTATTTCGCACTGAACTCGAGAATGTCTCGTCCGATCAGCTTCAAACTTTCAACGCTGGTGCACAATAATTAGGGCAAGATTCTAGGAACAAATAGCATATGCTCGATGACCAGAGTTGTAGGACCCATTCCCAGCATCCTGGAATGTCTACGATAACTTGCAAAATCCTCTGCAGTTTAGATTCAAATGTTCAGAAGAAGATGCCTCGTAATTCCACGACTGTGATGAGTGAAATTCAATGTGTGTAGGATCACATTTGCCGATTTTGTGTGTAAAATAGTGTGCAGGTTTGGTTCCCTATAAGTCAGGTTAAATATATTTGAGTCTATCTCTTATAAATGGCTTAAATATTTAATGACTGGTGTATCTAATGGCCAGAATAGTAGACATTAAGTTTAAGTATCTTCACCATGTGCTAGATCAACCAGTCTGTGATGGATATGTGAGGCTGCGAGCCTCTAGCAGCAACAGCGTGATTGACCAGGCTAGCACCAGATGAGCCTGGCCCATGGCCGGGCTCTGAGAGTAGTAAGACTCTCGAAACTCGTCAAAGGTATATCAAAGGTGCGTAGGCATATTTCTGAATGCACTAATTTTTTTCTAAATCTTGGAATCATTTGATACTGTGCGATAACTATAGAATGCCTCTTCTGGTCGGCTTCAAATTTTCAGCCCTGGAGTTCCACAAGTCTCAGTTTTCCAGTTTTATTGAATGACATTGACTTCCACGTATTAATGACACCTCGTTTTATTGGTTTAAGAATATCAACACTCTTGTATAAGAAGATTTACACTGTGTAGGTTCAACCTTTACATTATTTATACAATTGTTATGGAAAACTTGGTGAAGTTGGAGTCAGAGTAGTTACTGGAGAATTCCTTTTCCGACAGGCTTGAAACTTTCAGTGTTGATGGGCTTTATTAAAAGAAAGTTCGCCTATCTCTTTGAGGTATGTAAATTTTAAATTTGCCAATTTTATTGAAAAAAATTATTGATAAGTAACAACTAGAGAATGCAGCTTTTTATGGCGCACTCTGTGCTGTTCCTTTCGCGTGAGTCGAGGTAGAGCAGGCTGGGGTTAGGCACTACCGTGGGTACCTTCCCTAGGATCGCACACCGACCGAAATACATCTAGTTACCGTTATTATTATTTGTAGGAAGAGCTAAATCCGTAAGGGTCTTAAGAGTTCCTAGGAAAGGAATCAGATTAGGTGGTTGCGCACAAAATGAGGGCCATAGGCATTACGGGGAAGGTAGGCAGATGGATTATTGAGTTCCTAACACACAGAACACAAAAAGTAGTAGTGAACAGGGCAAGATCCAGCATCAGCGAGGTCAAAAGCTCAGTGCCCCAAGGCACTGTCCTGGCACCTCTGCTGTTTCTCATCCTCATAGCAGACATAGATAAAAACACCAGCACACTTTTGTATCATCATTTGCAGATGACACTAAAATAAGCATGAAAGTCACTACGGTAGAGGACACTGAAAAATTACAGGAGGACATAAGCAGGGTCTTCCAATGGGCAGTGGAGAACAACATGACGTTCAATGGTGATAAGTTTCAGCTGCTTAGGTATGGAAAAAATGAAGAACTCAAAAGGAACACTATATACAAAACGCAAGAGGGTCACCACATAGAACGAAAGGAACACGTAAAGGACTTGGGAATAATTATGTCTGCTGATCTGTCGTTTAAAGACCATAACAAGACAAAGATCACAACAGCCAGGAAGATGACGGGGTGGGTATTGAGAACTTTCAAAACAAGGAAATAATGCCGATGGTGACACTATTCAAATCGCTAGTGCTCCCTCACTTAGAATACTGCTCAGTGCTGACGGCCCCGTTCAGGGCAGGAGAAATATCAGAGCTGGAACAAATCCAGAGATCGTTTACGGCTCACATTGAGCCATTGAAACATCTAAATTATTGGGAACGCCTTCAAGTCTTGAACATGTACTCATTGGAGCGGAGGAGAGAGATACATGATAATATATACATAGAAAGTACTTGAGGGCCTGGTCCCAAATCTGCACACTGCCATAACAACATACTGGAGTGAGAGATATGGGAGAAAGTGTAAAATAAACCCAGTGAGGAGCAGGGGTGCGGTGGGGACAATACGGGAGCACTGTATTAACATCCGGGGTCCCAGACTATTCAACATCTTACCAGAAGATATCCGAAACATCGCGGGAACCAGTGTAGAAGCCTTCAAGAGGAAACTGGACAAATATCTTCACCAGGTGCCAGATCAACCAGGCTGTGATGGATATTTGGGGCAGCGGGCCTCCAGCAGCAACAGCCTGGTTGACCAGGCAAGCACCAGACGAGCCTGGCTCATGGCCGGGCTCAGAGAGTAGATACTCTCGAAACTCTTCAAAGGTATATCAAAGGTGATCCCAGTGGCAGAGTAACTTTAGTTCCTTAGATCAGGAGCCCTTTACCATCATTACCAAATAACACTGAGAGTCGTCATTAGTCACAGTCATGGAGGAGGGCTAAACCCGTAAGGGTCATGTAGGGGGAGGTAAATTAGATCCCGGATAAAAAAACTTATAGGTAGCTCCATTTCTTCGGATGAAGAGCTTTTTTCCCCACGTGCATCAAGTGAAACACTGGTTAGTGATTTCGCCTACCTAGATAGGCTGTGTCACCCTTGCAAGTTTACCGCTTCATCCCCCGTGAATTCAGCGATACTTCATCTGTTGGAAACCTCCGCATCTACAGTGCTGTGTGACCCTGGTGAGTTTAGCGCTTACTTGGGATTATAATTGTAATAATCCACATTAACAGTGATCTTTAACGTTCTTATTAACTCTCTCTCTCTCTGGTAGTGTCTCTTACGTGTTGGTACATGAAGTTTTCCAGTACCACCTCCATCATCTTAGCCCTCCACGTTTCTTGGCCCCCATGTGGCTCCAAGTTCTCCCAATCGATTTCCTTGTGGTCAGCATTGTGAACGTTGCTGTAGCTTTATCTAGTTAAGGTAACTTTAACTTTGTGTGGGAGACTTAAGAGAGTTTGTGTTTGAAAGATAAATAAGAGGTAGGTAGTAGATTTGCCGGTATATTCGCCCGGCCCGGGCCTTTTCCAAGAGGTGGCCCGGCCTTGGCTCCCTTTCGCAGGATTGTTTCAGACCAATGTCTGCCATGGGAGGAGGTACAAGTACCTCCACGTCTTCTGGGACTAGCTGTCCCCAGGCCTAGCCCCATTCCCCGCCCCCACGGGGCTCGGAGGGAGAAGCTTGGGCTACCAAAAATCCTGTCCACACTGGGCTCGAAGGGTGTGGCAGCTGCATAGCAGCAGACGATGTCAAGAGGTGAAAAGGTTGCAAGCACTACAGGATCCTTTTGGAGCCACACCCCAACTTTGGGCATTAACCCCGAGCGCTGGGGAAGCTCAAGAATGCCTCTTGCTGTGTGTTGCTGCTGCTACTTCACTTGTCCGTTGAACTCTCTCCTCTCAGAGAGAAAGAGGCAGCGAGTGAAACACAGGGAGAGAGGCAGCGAGTGAAACACAGGGAGAGAGGCAGCGAGTGAAACACAGGGAGAGAGGCAGCGAGTGAAACACAGGGAGAGAGGCAGCGAGTGAAACACAGGGAGAGAGGCAGCGAGTGAAACACAGGGAGAGAGGCAGCGAGTGAAACACAGGGAGAGAGGCAGTGAGTGAAACACAGGGAGAGAGACAGTGAGACACAGGGAGAGAGGCAGTGAGACACAGGGAGAGAGGCAGTGAGACACAGGGAGAAGGCAGTGAGACACAGGGAGAGAGGCAGTGAGACACAGGGAGAGAGGCAGTGAGACACAGGGACAGAAACAGTGAGAAAGAGAGGGACAGAAGGAGTGAGACAGGCAATAAGAAAGAGAGGGACAGAAACAGTGAGAAAGAGAGGGACAGGAGTGAGACAGGCAGTAAGAAAGAGAGGGACAGAAGGAGTGAGACAGGCAGTAAGAAAGAGAGGGACAGAAGCAGTGAGACAGGCAGTAAGAAAGAGAGGGACAGAAGGAGTGAGACAGGCAGTAAGAAAGAGAGGGACAGAAGCAGTGAGACAGGCAGTAAGAAAGAGAGGGACAGAAGCAGTGAGACAGGCAGTAAGAAAGAGAGGGACAGAAGGAGTGAGACAGGCAGTAAGAAAGAGAGGGACAGAAGGAGTGAGACAGGCAGTAAGAAAGAGAGGGACAGAAGGAGTGAGACAGGCAGTAAGAAAGAGAGGGACAGAAGCAGTGAGACAGGCAGTAAGAAAGAGAGGGACAGAAGGAGTGAGACAGGCAGTAAGAAAGAGAGGGACAGAAGCAGTGAGACAGGCAGTAAGAAAGAGAGGGACAGAAGCAGTGAGACAGGCAGTAAGAAAGAGAGGGACAGAAGGAGTGAGACAGGCAGTAAGAAAGAGAGGGACAGAAGGAGTAAGACAGGCAGTAAGAAAGAGAGGGACAGAAGGAGTGAGACAGGCAGTAAGAAAGAGAGGGACAGAAGCAGTGAGACAGGCAGTAAGAAAGAGAGGGACAGAAGCAGTGAGACAGGCAGTAAGAAAGAGAGGGACAGAAGCAGTGAGAGACAGAGAGAGACAGAACAAGCTTCCTGCCGTGAGTAGTATTGAAGTAAGACCTGTGTGTGCCAATACAAGAGGCAATAAAAGGCCATGTTGTGTGACCGCTGACGCTGCTATTGTCCTTGCTAAGAATGACACCACCATAAAAACTGCACTGCCTTCTCCTGCTCCTCCTCCTGCTGCTGCCGCCGCCGCCGCCGCCGCCGCCGCCCTGGCTAGAGTATCGGGAACACTAGCCTCGTTACCAAAAACAAAGGATACGCCAGGAAGCCTTGCGTGTCAGCTTTAAAAGTCAACCTTTTTTTTTTTTTTTTTTTGTGTGTGTGTGTGTGTGGTTGCAGGGGTCGATTCACAGCTCCTGGCCCCGCCGCTTTATTGGTCGCTACTAGGTCCACTCTCTCCCTGTTCCATGAGGTTTATTATACCTCTTCTTAAAGTTGTGTATGGATCCTTCCTCCACTACATCACTTTCCAGACTATTCCACTTCTTGTGTGTGTGTGTATTCCGGCTTCAGTCAGGGACCATCTTCAGGTCATAAAATAGTTCTAAGAGTAAGCTGAGATTATTTGATGTGAGGAGCTAAGGTCCTGTAGTGGTGGTAGTGCAGGCTCGATCCTCCGTCTGGTAGAAGCTCGACAGATATACTGCTTAGACCTTAGGCAAACATATAAGTCCTAGAGAGACGAGAGGTGAACGTGGTCAGGCAGCGGTCGTTTACCCGCTGCCTGAACCTGTTTCCTGTACCTGCTTCCTGTATCTACTTCCTGTTCCTGCTGCCTGCTTCTGCTTCCTGCTTCTTGTTAGTTTAGGTAATGAAGTCACTAGCTTAGCGTGTCTCGCGGTCTCTTCAAATATTCAACACCTTCACGTGTATCTGAGCGGAAACCAGGAAGAGAGAGAGAGAGAAGAGAGAGAGAGAGAGAGAGAGAGAGAGAGAGAGAGAGAGAGAGAGAGAGAGAGAGAGAGAGAGAAAGAGAGAAAATCAGAACTATCTGTTCTTTTTTATCACAAGGATTATTATATCTTAGCCAGTATTCCTTCTTATCTTTCCCTCTACCTCACACCTTCATTCTTGTCCTCCTCCTCCTCCCTTCGTTTCTTCCCTTGTTCCTTCCGTTCCTCAGACTCCTTCGTTACCTCCTACTCTCCCTCCTTCGTCTCCTCATTTCCTTCCACTTTGTCCTCCACCGTGTTCGTTCCCTTTCCCCCTCCTTTAAACACATCCTTTCCTTCGTTCCCTCCCCATCCTTCCACTACCCCTCCCTCTCTCCCTCCTTCCTTTCTTCCTTGGTGAAGATCCTTTTATAAATCATGAGTGAGGACAAACGAACACGGCCTTGTGAGCCTTCAGTGTCCGTGTGAATGTTGTCAGTCCTCCCGTGTGAATGTTGTCAGTCCTCCCGTGTGAATGTTGTCAGTCCTCCCGTGTGAATGTTGTCAGTCCTCCCGTGTGAATGTTGTCAGTCCTCCCTTGTGAATGTTGTCAGTCCTCCCGTGTGAATGTTGTCAGTCCTCCCGTGTGAATGTTGCCAGTCCTCCCGTGTGAATGTTGTCAGTCCTCCCGTGTGAATGTTGTCAGTCCCCCCTTGTGAATGTTGTCAGTCCTCCCGTGTGAATGTTGTCAGTCCTCCGTGTGAATGTTGTCAGTCCTCCCGTGTGAATGTTGTCAGTCCTCCCGTGTGAATGTTGTCAGTCCTCCCGTGTGAATGTTGTCAGTCCTCCCGTGTGAATGTTGTCAGTCACCCACCACCACCCATTCTACCCACTCACCCTTTACCCACCACCACCCACCTCACCCACTTACCCTTTACCCACCACCACCCACCTCACCCACTCACTCTTTACCCACCACCACCCATTCCACCCACTCACCCTTTACCCACCACCCACCTCACCCACTCACATTTTACCCACCACCACCCACTCATAAATCTTCACTCACCTCAGCACTACGTTTCACCCCCAAGTATTTGTTGTATGTTTTGAAAAAGTTCTACGCAGAGCAAAACGTTGTCACAACAAAGGCAAGTTCTGCAGCATATCTTTTTCCACAATCAACCGTATGAATCTTGCTCGTCACCCGTGTAAACCAGTCACCCGTTTTTGGCTTACCTGTCCACACTTTAAAAATATGGTCTTAGTTATAACCATTCAGATTGAAGGGGAAGCGGTAAACCCCAATGGTTGGCACATGGGCCGGAAATAGGTTGGAACTCTGGTTGCTGGTGTTGTACCAGAGGTGAGGCAGTGTGAACAGGTGTTGTCCCTTGTCTGGAGCTATATTGGTACAGGTATTACCCCTGGAGGAGTAGTAGGCGCCTTGATGCCGGTGAAGGGGCTCTTGATCTCAGTAATTAGGGTTGTCCTCTCCCCTTCCTCGATTAAACCTAATTGGAGGAGCTGTTGGGTAGTTGGTTATTTTGCTGTCTTAGTCATACCTGAGATGGTTCCTTGTTCTCTCTCTCAGCTCAGAGAGAGAGAGAGAGAGAGAGAGAGAGAGAGAGAGAGGAGATGGAGGAATGTAGGCAATTCTCTTCCTCATAGCTCCCTCATTGTGATGCATTGCCTATGATACATGTATCATCTCTATCAGCTGACCTCCTGAGACAGGTGATGCTGCAAGCGTGAGGGAGAGAGATGAGGGAGGGAAGAGATTAATATATATACCTGGAGTCTACCTGGAGAGAATTCCAGGGGTCAACGCCCCCTTGCCTAGCCCAGCCTAGTCTAGTCTAACCTAACCTGAGCCTGGCCTGATTTAGCCTAACCTAGCATAGTTAACAGGATTTAAACTTAGCTTAAAAAAAAAATATGCGAAGAACATAGAAAATATATGGTTTATAGTAGCGTAAAAAACGAACGTTATGAGATGATTGATTGAAGGATAAGGGGAAATGAGGGAAGAATTGAGCTGGAGTG
This sequence comes from Cherax destructor, assembly GCA_009830355.1. Lineage (NCBI taxonomy): Eukaryota > Metazoa > Arthropoda > Malacostraca > Decapoda > Parastacidae > Cherax > Cherax destructor. The sequence continues at coordinate 79,513 of WNWK01001294.1, forward strand.
ATAGTGGAGGGGTGAATTGTGGTGAGAGAGAGAGAGAGAGAGAGAGAGAGAGAGAGAGAGAGAGAGAGAGAGAGAGAGATAGATAAGCAAACAGAGTGGCAGACAGTCAGAGAGACAATCGGACAGTCAGACATACAGACATTCTCACGGGCCAGGACCACCGTCAGGTGTCTGGGTTCGTATTGAAAATCGCTCCAGACACTGAATATACAATGTTTGTGATCTGAGGTGCTGCTGCTGCTGCTGCTGCTGGAGACTTCGGCCAACACAACACCCACCAACGCCACGCAACACTCACCAACACCACACGTCAACACTCAACACCACACAATAACAACACAACACTCAACACCACACAATAACAACACAACACTCAACACCACACAACAACAACACAACACTCAACACCACACAACAACAACACAACACTCAACGCCACACAACAACAACACACCACTCAACACCACACTCAACACAACACTCAACACACCACACTCAACACCACACAACAACAACACAACACTCACCACCACCACACAACAACAACAACACAACATTGAACACCACACAACAACAACACAACACTCAACACCACACAACAACAACACACCACTCAACACAACACTCAACACAACACCACACTCAACACCACACTCAACACCACACAACAACAACACAACATTGAACACCACACAACAACAACACAACACTCAACACCACACAACAACACAGCGCCACACAACAACAACACAACACTCAACACCACACAACAACACAGCGCCACACAACAACAACACAACACTCAACACCACACAAAAACACAGCGCCACACAACAACAACACAACACTCAACACCACACAACAACAACACAACACTCAACACCACACAACAACAGCACAGCACTCAACACCACACAACACAACACTCAACACCACACAACAACAACAACACAACACTCAACACCACACAACAACAACACAACACTCAACACCACACAACAACAACACAACACTCAACACCACACAACAACAACACAACACTCAACACCACACAACAACAACACAACACTCAACACCACACAACAACAACTCAACACCACACAACAACAACTCAACACCACACAACAACAACACAGCACTCAACACCACACAACAACAACTCAATACCACGCAACAATCAATACCACACAACAACACAACACCACACAACAACAACACAACACTCAACACCACACAACAACAACACAACACTCAACACCACACAACAACAACACAACACTCAACACCACACAACAACAACACAGCACTCAATACCACACAACAACACAACACTACACAACACTCAACACCACACAACAACAACAACAGCACTCAACACCACACAACAACAACACAACACTCAACACCACACAACAACACAACATTGAACACCACACAACAACAACACAACACTCAACACCACACAACAACAACACAACACTCAACACCAAACAACAACACAACACTCAACACCACACAACAACAACACAACACTCAACACCACAACAACAACACAATACAACACCACATAACAACAACACAACACTCAACATCACACAACAACAACACAACACTCAACACCACACAACAACAACACATCACTCAACACCACACAACAACACAACAATCAACACCACACAACAACACAACACCAACACCACAACAACAACACAACACTCAACACCACACAACAACAACACAACACTCAACACCACACAACAACAACACACACTCAACACCACACAACAACAACACAACACTCAACACCACACAACAACAACACAACACTCAACACCACACAACAACAACACAACACTCAACACCACACAACAACACAACACTCAACACCACACAACAACACAACACTCAACACCACACAACAACAACACAACACTCAACACCACACAACAACAACACAACACTCAACACCACACAACAACAACACAACACTCAACACCAAACAACAACAACACAACACTCAACACCAAACAACAACAACACAACACTCAACACCACACAACACAACACTCAACACCACACAACAACACAACACTCAACACCACACAACAACAACACAACACTCAACACCACACAACAACAACACAACACTCAACACCACACAAAACAACACAACACTCAACACCAACAACAACACAACACTCAACACCACACAACAACAACACAACACTCAACACCAACAACAACACACCCAACAACACAACACAACACTCAACACCACACAACAACAACACAACACTCAACACCACACAACAACAACACAACACTCAACACCACACAACAACAACACTCAACACCACACAACAACAACACAACACTCAACACCACACAACAACAACACAACACTCAACACCACACAACAACAACACAACACTCAACACCACACAACAACACAACACTCAACACCACACAACAACACAGCCTCAACACCACACAAACAACACAACACTCAACACCACACAACAACACACCCAACAACAACAACACAACACTCAACACCAACAACAACACAGCGCCACACAACAACAACACAACACTCAACACCAAACAACAACAACACAACACTCAACACCAAACAACAACAAGACAACACTCAACACCACACAACACCACAAAATACAACACAACACTCAACACCACAAAATACAACACTACACAAAACTCGCCACAAACAGACTTCACAATTCCTCATTGAGTCTTAATGTTAACTTAGTGTTGGTAACAGCTTAGAAAGTTACCGCCACAAGTGGCGCTGTGTCCGCTACTCAATACTTTTTTTTGGTCCATATTTTTTTCTGAACCAAGATCAAAGTTCGAGATTTTTTTTTCAAGAGAAAGTTCATTAATCTTACATATTTTTTTTTTCGTAAAGTACTTAGAGTGCCTTTATTCCGGAAAATAGAAACAAGTATTTTCATCGGGTGCCAGATCAACCAGGCTGTGATGGATATTGGGGCAGCGGGCCTCCAGCAGCAACAGCCTGGTTGACCAGGCAAGCACCAGACGAGCCTGGCCCATGGCCGGGCTCAGAGAGTAGATAAACTCTAGAAACTCTTCAAAGGTATATCAAAGTATCTTTGAAAACAGTTATATATACGTATATATATATGTCGTGCCGATTAGATAAAACTGGCGATTTTGGCTTAAATAGCAACGCTCTTCTTGCCATATAAGACAAGTGAAAATTTGTGTATGCAATAATTTCGCAAAAACCATTCTGATCCTAACGAAAAAAATATATTTCAGTGTGTTTGTTTATTATTAAATTATTGTAAACGTATCTAAAATATATTTAGTTTGGTTATGCTAAATTAAATTGCGCTTGTTGTAATAAGGTTAGGTAGGTTTTCAAAGTTTCTCTTGGTATAAAATTATAAATTTTTACATTAGCATAAATGAAAAAAATATATCTTCAAACCTATAAGAGAAAATTTTAGAAAGGACTTAATTTTAGATGAGTTCTTGCTAATTGACCAGTTTTACCTAATCGGCACGACATATATATATATATTTTTTTTTTTCAACAAGTCGGCCGTCTCCCACCGAGGCAGGGTGACCCAAAAAGAAAGAAAATCCCCAAAAAGAAAATACTTTCATCATCGTTCAACACTTTCACCACACTCATACATAATCACTGTCTTTGCAGAGGCGCTCAGATACGACAGCTGAGAATAGTCCCTCCCAGCTGTCACTATCTCAGACCCCTCCTTTAAAGTGCAGGCATTGTACTTCCCATTTCCAGGACTCAAGTCCAACTAAATCAATTAACTGGTTTCCCTGAATCCCTTCACAAAATGTTACCCTGCTCACACTCCAACAGATCGTCATGTCCCAAAAACCATTCGTCTCCATTCACTCCTATCTAACACGCTCACACATGGTTGCTGGAAGTCCAAGCCCCTCGCCCACAAAACAACCTTTACCTTCCCTCCAACCTTTTCTAGGACGACCCCTACCCCGCCTTCCTTCCCCTACAGATTTATACGCTCTCCAAGTCATTCTACTTTGATCCATTCTCTAAATGACCAAACCACCTCAACAACCCCTCTTCAGCCCTCTGACAAATACTTTTAGTAACTCCACACCTTCTCCTAATTTCCACATTCCTAATTTTCTGCATAATATTTACACCACACATTGCCCTTAGACAGGACATCTCCACTGCCTCCAGCCTCCTCCTCGCTGCAGCATTTGCAACCCATGCTTCACACCCATATAAGAGTGTTGGTACCACTATACTTTCGTACATTCCCTTCTTTGCCTCCATGGATAACGTTTTTGTCTCCACAGATACCTCAATGCACCACTCACCTTTTTTCCTTCATCAATTCTATGGTTAACCTCATCCTTCATAAACCCATCCGCTGACACATCAACTCCCAAATATCTGAAAACATTTACTTCTTCCATAATCCCTCTCTCCAATGTGATATCCAATTTTCTTTATTTAAATCGTTTGATACCCTCATCACCTTACTCTTATCTATGTTCACTTTTAACTTTCTACCTTTACACACTCTCATATATATATATATATATATATATATATATATATATATATATATATATATATATAATGTGTGTGTGTGTGTGTTTGTGTGCAAGAATCGCCAACTCGCGACGCAGGATGCAAAACAACCACGGAAAGCTGTATGATAGCTCTAGGCCTTTTGTGTTGCAATCAACACATCATCAGGAGCTTATAAAGTCGCAGAAATGAGTAAGAAATCTTAGCAAATTCGTTCCGAGGGACGCCTTCCTGAGACTGAGGGTGGTGGAGGGGAAACATTCAGTACCCCTGGCACAATGAGTGCCTAGTGCCAGGGAGATTAAGTATTATAGGAAACAGAGAAAAGTCGGCCCATAAACCAAGGTAAATTAGTGGGCTGAGGCAAAAGTCATTGTCCTTTGTACTTCATGGCGAGAAAGAAATGTTCTTTAGTCTGCAATTATTAAACATAATAAACTTTCGTTATTCAGTGGTAGTGATGGGTTATTTAAGCTTCATTCTTTTATAATTGAGGCTGTCGTGCACAGTCTGAACTCCCATTCTTATATGAATACTATGGATTGCCTTAGGTGTCAGGGTTCCACGAATAGGAACTAGGGAGGTAGCACTTTCCTAGTGAGGCTTCACCTGTGTCTACCCACTAGGCGAGTTTGCCCTAGATCTTCGTTTTCCTTAATTGTTATGGAATTTGCCCAAAGCTAATGCCAGACACGGCTTTATTCAGAATATAATGTCCTTTATATTTCTTAAGTCCGACTGATGATCTTGATAAACAGTATTTTACTAATGTTAATTTTGATAGTTAAGCATTAATTTACCTTGGCTTATGGGCCGACTTTTCTCTGTTTCCTATAATACTTAATTTCCCTGCCACTAGGCACTCATTGTGCCTGGGGTACTGAATGTTTACCCTCCACAACTCTGTCTCAACAAGGCGTCCATCGGAACGAATTTGCTAAGATTACTTACTCATTTCTGCAACTTTGCAAGCTCCTGATGATGTGCTGATTGCCAGGCTTCAAACACCTTTTATTGTACAGCAATAAAGGAATGGAACAGACTGCCTGCACATGTCAAAGCCAGTCATAGCATGAACCAGTTCAAGAAGAGAACCAAAAGGTACCTAATGAATGTAGCGACAGAAAGGGAGGAGAATGATTTTTTTATTTTTTTAGCTAACACACATGTATATGTAAATAACTCTTTTTACCTTATTCCTAGTATACATATATGCTTTATAATATAATAACATATATATTCTACAATGTAAAATATTAAGGTATAAAAAGGACCCCAATGGAAATAAGTCACTCTGACTTTTTTGAGTTATCCTAGGTTCTCTACACATATGCTGCTATGTATGATAATGTATGTAAATGTATTTGTGTATACCTGAATAAACTTACTTAGTCTCTGGCAGTTATAGGGTGGCCTTCCGAGGGACAATGTGTCCATTTAATTACCAGAAAAAACGGTAACATTTAGAGGGAAGACTTTAAAAGTTATGTAAAGTAAACGGGGCTCATTTAAAGGGGGAGGCATCTGCAATAACAAGAAATACGGCCACATATATACAGCCCACATAATTCTGAGGCAAACTCTGGTTCAACCTTCAGAAACTGCAGAAAAAAATAGACCCTAATTCCTCGGTGTGGAACTACATTCATATAAGTTCCAGCTGCTGAGGTATTTAAAGAATGAAGAACTCAAAAGGAACACTATATACAAAACTCAAGAGGGTCATTAAATAGAACGAAAGAAACGCGTAAAAGACCTGGGAATAATTATGTCAGCTGACCTTTCTTTTAAAGTCCATAACAAGACAAAGTTCACGACAGCCAGGAGGTTGACCGGGTGGGTATTGAGAACTTTCAAAACAAGGGAAATAATGCCGATTGTGACACTCTTCAAATCGCTAGTGCTCCCTCACTTAGAATACTGCTCAGTGCTGACGACCCCGTTCAAAGCAGGTGAAATATCAGAGCTGGAACAAATACAGAGATCGTTTACGGCTCACATTGAGCCAGTAAAGCACCTAAATTACTGGTAACGCCTTCAAGTCTTGAACATGTACTCATTGGAGCGGAGGAGAGAGAGATACATGATAATATATACCTGGAAAGTACTCGAGGGCCTGGTCCCAAATCTGCACAGTGCCATAACAACATACTGGAGTGAGAGATACGGGAGGAAGTGTAAAATAAACCCAGTGAGGAGCAGGGGTGCGGTGGGGACAATAAGGGAACACTGTATCAACATCCAGGGTCCCAGACTATTCAACATCTTACCAGAAGATATCTGAAACACGGCTGGAACAAGTGTAGAAGCTTTCAAGAGGAAACTGGACAAGTATCTTCACCAGGTGCCAGATCAACCAGACTGTAATGGATATGTGGGGCAGCTAGCCTCCAGCAGCAACAGCCTGGTAGACCAGGCAAGCACCAGACGAGCCTGGCCCATGGCCGGGCTCCGAGAGTAGCTAAACTCTCGAAACTCTTCAAAGGTATATCAAAAGTAAGGTATACTCAACAGTCAACAGGACACATACTCCTCAACAGTCAACAGGACACACACTCCTCAACAGTCAACAGGACACACACTCAACAGTCAACAGGACACACACTCCTTAACAGTCAACAGGACAGACACTCCTCAACAGTCAACAGGACACACACTACTCAACAGTCAATAGGACACACACTACTCAACAGACAACAGGACACATACATTCTTCAACAGACAACAGGACACATACATTCTTCAACAGACAACAGGACACATACACTCTTCAACAGACAACAGGACACATGCACTCTTCAACAGACAACGGGACACATACACTCTTCAACAGACAACAGGACACATGCACTCTTCAACAGACAATAGGACACATACACTCTTCAACAGACAACGGGACACATACTCTCTTCAATAGACAACGGGACACATACACTCTTCAACAGACAGCAGGACACACACTCCTCAACAGACAACATTGCAGGATTTTGAACTGACCACCTCTATCTCCATATAAATAAATCGTGCCTTTAACAGCACCTTAAACTAAAAAGGTCACACACTGGCCTTGTTCCCTTAAACTTTAAGAGAGAGTATTAACATGTAACTCTAATGCCTCAAGGAATCGCTAAAAGGAAAATCTAACCACGGAAGCCTTTTAGAAAACCCTTGAATTATATTTTTAAACCTTAGCTTAGTTACTTGTCAATCTAGTTTTGATTAATAACGTAAGATGATAAATTTAGGTGGCACGGTAAGGAAACTCCGGAAGCGTGTGTCTTAAGACAACGTGAAGGAGAACGTACAAAAGTTAACGAAGTTAGTCACTGTGGATAAAAAAATACGCGAAGTTTTGAAGTCATTGCATAAAAGACAGTGAAGGTTGTAAGGAAAACAAAAGCACTTTTTCTAAACAAGCTTTTATTTTGGCAACACTTCGACCTGTTAAGACCCTCATCACGACACGATAACGCTCGACACCGAGCGAAACGTGCTCGGAATCAACGCTTGCTCCTCATACTTTCTTTCCTTGCCAAGAACCCAATTTAAAACACATTCACCACTTGTCTTTATGGACCAGGAGAATAATAAAGCAAACTCATTGTAAAATTTATTTTCTCGTAAGAAAACGGCCGAGAGAAAACTCCCAATGTCTTCGGGAAAAAAAATGGCTAAAAGTTACACTCTTGAAGAACACGAGGGAATTATTTCAGTGGGATCTTCTTGTAGCCTCGTTTAGTACGTGGCGGTAACTCAAATTATTTACCACCAGACGAGAAAATTGCGAAACGAGGCAGTTTTAAGTGTGATATTGGCGCCGCTGTGCCAGCGATGTTTGTGGGGAGTTCCGTGAGTGCTGGGTTCGTTGAGTGCTGGGTTCGTTGAGTGCTGGGTTCGTTGAGTGCTGGGTTCAGTGAGTGCTGAGTTCGTTAATTGCCGAGTATAGGAAACATGAATCGTGATTATTTTCTGCGGGAAGCAACGACAATAAGCTCTTAATGACGGAATTACCCGAAGTCGTTAGCTCTTGCGGCCTGGAGGCATTTTCTCTCTCTCTCTCTCTCTCTCTCTCTCTCTCTCTCTCTCTCTCTCTCTCTCTCTCTCTCTCTCTCTCTCTCTCTCTCTCTCTCCTCACACACACACACACACACACAGAAGACAGACCACAACTCTTGATTATTGTAACTTCTATGAAATTACGATTTTTAACTTTTCTGGCAATTGTTCTCTGGTGTTTTTTTTTTCCCCCGAGGACCGGGAAGTACAGTGACAGGCTCTCGCGCACCTCACACGGAAAGTACCTTAAAGACAGTAGACATAAAGTAGAACTTTGGGATGGAGCATCAGCATGGGAGAGAATAACAAGTGGGGTTCCACAAGGATTAGTCTCGAGACCGCTACTCTTCTTGTGCAGTTTCTTGTAAATGCGATTGATAAATGTATCAGTCACACTTAGGAAACAAGTTGCACTGTATTCAACTTGATAGGAAAGTTGACTAAACATCCAGAGAGGATTCAGTCTTACGTGAATCTGATGATGTAAATTTCATGAGGGAAAAAAAGAAGGGAGGACAGTTGTGAGTTTAATGGATGCAAATATGGATTTTACAAGTGGCTGATCGAGTTCAATCCAAACAAATGCATGGTCTTGTAGATTAGAGATGAGAGAAGACCGGAGATAGACTACGGTCTCTTGGGAAGAAAGTACAAGTGTTGTAAAAAGAAAAGTATTTTGGGGGTTAACATGACAGTGTATCACTAGAGGTACACATGAATGTGTACTCACCTATATTTGGCTGCAGGGGTCGATTCACAGCTCCTGGCCCTGCCTCTTCGTTTTGTGTGTGTGAGGGGTAGGTCTGTGTGGAACTCATCCAGTGTGGGTCATGACTTAGTTCCTGGCCCAGTCTTTTAGACTGACATTTTGGGACTTCTCTCTCTCTCTCTCTCTCTGTGTCTCTCTGGAAATATAGCTGTCTCATTATGATGGGCGGCTTCTCTTATTCCTTATCTTTTTCCTTCTCAATTCTTAGTATTTCTTCGTCTTTCTCATCGTTTATTCCTCTCTCAATTATTATTTTGTCACATTGTTCCTCAAGTAATTTTCAATATTCCTTCCTCTCCCTCCTCATTTTTCACAATTATCGGCGTATCTTCCCTTTCTTCATCTTCCTCCTTTCATCGGTGTTTCATCATTTCTCCTTCATTTTAACCTTTCTTCACCTTCCTTCTGTTAAAAATGTGTTAGAACCTTGTAGGCAAATTAGCCAAAATGTATTTAGTCAGAATTTTGTGATGGAAATCGTATCCGAGGTTGAAAAAGTGAGTTAAAGTGCCGACAGAGAGAGAGAGAGAGAGAGAGAGAGAGAGAGAGAGAGAGAGAGAGAGAGAAGAGAGAGAGAGATAATAATAATGAGAATTAGAAGATTTAAAGAAAGGCTGTGAGTAACAGAGTCTGTAAATTTCTCCCACGCGCAAAGAAGTAGAAAGGAATGAGAGTGCTAAAGAATGAGGGAGACAGGGTTAGAGGCAGTAAAGAGGAGATAAGAGCCAGGGGGAAAAGTTGCCACCTGAAAAGCTGGAACGGAAGAGGAGTTATAAGTTTGATAAGCCTGACACCTTTGATGGAAGCCCAGTCAGTGCCTTAACTACCTAATTATGTCCGGAAGACCAGTAAATTACCTAGTTACACACACACACACACACACACACACACACACACACACACATAGGGAAACATATTTTTTTAATTGATACTTGATGATGGTTCAGGATGAGTCGAAATATCTCAGATTATTTATTTACTATGTATGCTATAATTATTTACTGTTGCGGCCACGGTATTGTTTCTTATATTTTACCCTTGGTAAATTGTACGTACAGGATGACTGTCAGCCCATAGTCTCTCTCCTCCCTTCTTCCCCCTCCCTTGTTCTCTCTCCTCCCTTCTTCCCCCTCCCTTGTTCTCTCTCCTTCACCCCCACCTCCTCCCCCACCCACCCCTACACAAAAAAAATAACATGCGGATTGGGTCGAATATTCGTAATTGCAATTCTCCGCCTGGCAAAGCGGGTGATTAACTCCGAACTGAACGAAGAATGAAGTTTTAGCAACAGTGTTTTGTTATAGCGAAGTTTAGTGGCATTCTTCAGCGAAGAGTTTTGAAACAAGTTGGTGTCTGGCAATTGTTACTTTTAGTTTCGGTCTGACTGACCGCAGCCTAGTGGAGCACTGGGTAGTGGAGCACTGGGTAGTGGAGCACTGGGTAGTGGAGCACTTGGTAGTGGAGCACTGGGTAGTGGAGCACTGGGTAGTGGAGCACTGGGTAGTGGAGCACTGGGTAGTGGAGCACTGGGTAGTGGAGCACTGGGTAGTGGAGCACTGGGTAGTGGAGCACTGGGTAGTGGAGCACTGGGTAGTGGAGCACTGGGTAGTGGAACACTGGGTAGTGAAGTATTAGGTATGTTGACGGACCTGCTGCTGGTGTTTTGTTCGTCAGCAAACTGGTAAGGTGTCTCCTCACGCAGGTGTTTCTACGATGATGTACCACGTCATCTTAAGTCAGTATTTCACTGGTGATAAGACAGTCAGATCTTGAACAAGGCTTCAACAGTGATTATCTGACTGTGTATTGCAGTGGACACGGTAACTCCCCGTTTTCTATTCTTTTTATCACCTCTTCCTTAATTTGGTTCCCTAAGGGACCTAGAAGTGAGTTTTTTCTAACCTTTTTCTTTTATTTTGCTCTTAACTCGAGAATGCCTCACCCTATCGGCTTCAGATTTTTCAGACTGGTAAGAAGGGTCAAACTCTTGGAAGAATTGGTGTGTGCAGGCGCCCTATGACCAAAGTTGTTAAACCTATTCCCAGCATTATGGAGTGGGCTTTGATAACTAGGAAAATCCTCAGCAGTTTAGCTTCATATTTTTTGTAAAAGGTGTCTCTTAATTCTACGACAGTGAAGGGTGAAAGACAAGTGTGGAAGTGGACATTTACTGCTCATTTACTGCTCAAGTTAAATTAATTTTAGTCTACTTCTGAATGGCTTCGGTTTATAATGGCTGGGGCATCTTAGGGTTAAGCTGGTACCCATTTAGTTTGCTTGCCGTCAAATTTGTCAATATAGTAAAATGGTTAAAAAAAAAAATCATTGTAACTGTCATGCCTGGAGAATGACTCACTCGACTGGCTTCAAATTTTCAGCTCGGGTAATGTTTCCTGACCGCAAGGTTCGCTCTGTAATTGGCTGGCATAAGTTCCAATTTTCCGATTTTATTGAGTCGTCATATATATATATTCGGTATCTAAAGAATTCTTGTGTCTTGCTTCGTTATATTAGAATGATACTTGATTTAACATGTCTGATACTCAGTAAGTTAAGTCAGTAGGCCCAGGTTACATATTTTCCTGCCAGTGTTTAAAAACCTGGGAATCGTTGGGATCAGTTCAATTACTAGGGAATGCCTTTTTCTGATTGGCTGTAATCTTTCATTAGCACGATCCATTGGCTTCCATGACGTAAACGAGATAATTCACCCTGTTTTAACGAACACTCGGAACAGTGAGGTACAGCAAGCACAGAAAGGCTCAATACCGTAACTGAAACTACTAATACTACCACCACTCCATTACTACTACTACTACTACTACTATTGCCTCGCTGCACTTCATCTTTCTGTCTTGTGCCACAACCACTACTCCCCATACTTACTACTACTACTTCCTCTACCAGCATTATCTCTACCACTACTTCTCCACTTCCTTCTTGCCTCCTGTCTTTGCCCCGTTCTTGTCCTCATTTCCTATATTTCACTCGCTCCCTCACTCTCTTGTGTTAGTGTGACTAGTCATTGGTCCAGGTGGGACCGAAACGTCGCCATAAGTTTCTTTCTCCTCTGTGTGGGTTACTTGTGGATTGTTTCGCACTGATGTACAATTACTTTCAAAGGTAACTCTTGCTGACTCGCCTGCCAGTATCACCGAGTGATTACATTATTTATACATTCGCAAATATGCATGTATACATAATCACACACACAAGGATATACACACATTGTGGTTTGAAAGGCAGGGCCAGGAGCTGAGACTCGACCCCTCGCCAGCACAACTGAGTGAGTATATTCATACACACTAAAGTGTGTGTATATATATATATAAACTCGATAGCTATTTAGTGGAATGTATTGTGCACAGCCTTAAACAATGTTATATAGAAGCTCAGGATTGTTCCTTATGTCAGGGGGTTTCGTGATGTTTCGTGATGTTTCGTGATGTTTCAGTTATGTTCGACCAGAGTCTGTAAACTAAACATCATGGTACGCCCGTCTTGAACGTCCATATAATATATAACATCTTGTTAAGTGTGTCGTGAACGTTGACATTTAATATGTAAGGTCTGCCATGACCGTCGATATAACTCATTCATACAGGTATCGTAATGCTACAGGTGGTCTAGGTGGTGTGCTGCAGTAGACTGCAACATGAGTGATAAACCAGCTGTAGTAAGGAAGTAGTAATGGGGCTTCATTTAGAAACCATACTACGGGCGGGGATAGAACCCGCGACCAGAGAGTCATGTAACTCCAGACCGACGCGCTAGCCACTGGGCCAGCTAGCTTCAACAAGATTCATCCAACTAGGTATATTTCTACACCATAGGAAGGTTAGCATAGGCACCACTGTGACCACAAATGCAAGTTTTTACAGACGAATCTCCCGCCAGCGTGGCCGTGACTAACTCTAGCTCAAGACCCATCAAAGCTGTCAACATGACTCACGAAATCGTAATGATACGATTGCAGTGGCTAGCGCGTCGGTCTGGAGTTTTAGGACTCTCTGACCGCGGGTTCTATCCCCACCCGTGGAATGGTTTGTTTGCAATCGGTGTCAGTACGATTTCGTGAGTCGGTTCATTTAGGTATGGGTGTACATATACGATCATCCCAGGATAGCACAAAAGAGAGGCAGAGTGACCTATTGAGGTCCTAACCCGTCTAGGTACAGCGGTACAAGGTACACACAGGTGATTGCAACATGGTGATTGCAACTAGTTTAGTGGTTTATTGAATTAGGTTGTTAGTAATATTATAATGTTAATAATAATAATGATATTAGCGGATGATAGTGTATAATAATGATAATAATTGCCTAGTTATTATAAGAAAGAAAAGCCTGAATAGGAGAATTCACACATGCATATTAATTGACACAGAGTATTTCCTGAATATTCTGCAACGTTCTGCAACACCGGTTGACAAAATGAGAGATTTATTCCCTCTATTTCATTAGTTAGAAGGTGTTTCACATTAGCCAAAATCGCAAGTTTTACCTATTCGACACGATATATATATATATATATATATATATATATATATATATATATATATATATATATATATATATATAGGAGAGAGAGAGATATGTGTATAATAAATAGAAAAGAAGCAGATGTAAAATACTAACAAATTGAAAGTAATAAACGGACGATTAGGCGAGGGAGTGAGAGAAACCGAGTCGAGAATAATAGTCTGAGTTGAAGGGAGGAAGAATTATCATGATCGGTGACCCACATCATCTTGAGAATGCTGGGAGGAGCGTGGGGGAGGTGGGAGCGTGGGTGTAGTAGGATGAGGGTGGGGGTCGAGAAACGATGGCGGGAGTGGTTCGGGGGTGGGGGTGGAGGGACGAGGTTGGGGAGGGGTACGAGGGTGGGGGTGGAGGGTCATGGTTGGGGAGTGGTACGAGGGTGGGGGTGGTTAGATGGTGAATTTGGTTTAAAATCTATAGACTGAAGAATGGTCTTCAGTCCATAGAACACTTGAAATCAGCAAAATAGGTATTAAACTTTGTGTGTTTACTCTGAGAGCTGTCTCAGTATATACACTGAGAGAAAGAGCTCTCTCAGTATATACACTGAGAGAAAGAGCTCTCTCAGTATATACACTGAGAGAAAGAGCTCTCTCAGTATATACACTGAGAGAAAGAGCTCTCTCAGTATATACACTGAGAGAAAGAGCTCTCTCAGTATATACACTGAGAGAAAGAGCTCTCAGTCTATACATCCTGTGTGTGGGTAGTGGGCGGAGTATTGGATGTTTGGAGGAGAGTGATGGTAGGGGAAGGAAGAGGAAGGGGGGAAAAGCAGTGAAAGGGAGGGAGGGAAAGTAGTGAAAAGGGAAGAGGGAAAGTAGTGAAAGGGAGGTTGGGGGGAAGCATCAGCCTTGCTACAGTCTTATTTGCCTATTAATTGTAAATTCCATTAGCAGTAAGGTATTACTGCAAGAAAGTTGAGTGTAAGTCAGGTGTAATGGTCGCCGCCCCACGAATATACGTCATTACCACTCACCGCTGATTTATGTCAGGTTTTAATGTAAGCAGCAAACATACATCCACGTCCAGAGCCGTGTACACACACACACACACACACACACACACACACACACACACACACACACACACACACACACAAGAGCGTAAAGTCTTGGTTATGCATTCTTCCTAAAAGGTATTCTCCCTTTCCTCTCGTAACCTCGCCCTCTCTCTCCCCACGCTCCACCTCTCTCCCCACATTCCTCCTCCCCATAAAAGAAGGAACGAGAGGGCACATAACCACTGCGTATAAAGTGCTAAGAGTGCTCTAGTAGAGAGAGACAGGATGAACGAAAAGACTCACTCTAGAACAAGCTTTCATTGAAACAACTCTTCGCTCTATGTCAAGCTTTATCATCTCCTAAACAGAGCGAAACGTTTTCCCTGTTTTCAAGTGTCTTTGGTAAAGTAGTCAGAAAACGAGTTCAAGCCAGTTTGATGGTCAGGAGTGTTTGAGATGCCGCAATTGAAGAATGACTTCTAAAAATGTAGTATATTATATATATATATATATATATATATATATATATATATATATATATATATATATATATATATATTATTGAATTCATATATTGCCATGTGGCCTTCAGGAGTCAGAGCACACACATGTGAGTCATATCTACCTTTTAAAAACCTCTCGTACTCTTTAACTTTTTTTTCCTCCCTTACCACCCACTTCATCATTCCACCAATCACTCTTCTTCCTTCATGCACCCGCCCTTCTCTAAAAAAAAAATCTTCACATTCTTGCAGTACGTTTTAAAACAGTGACGATAGGAAACTGCTGTTTTTAGTCTCTGGGTGAATGAGTGGAAGGTACCGAATACGATATTGGAATCGAACACAGTTTCAATGATAGGTATGATTGAGTTCTGGAGTTGAGTAGTCAGTATAGACAGTAAATAGTTCTGGGTAAGTTGAAGTTGAGGATCATGCTCTATTTGAAGCGATAAACCTGTGTGGGTTATTAAGAGCTATTAGTGGTGGAGAGTCGATCCTCCGTCGTCTGAGTTTCAGAAATGCAACCTCCAGTGTTGGGGTTTGAGAAGGACCTGCTCAGTATGGGCCTGTAGACCTGCCGCAGTGTTCCACCTTTCGTACGTGCTTATGTACTTAACCTGAGTGTACTCAGGTTGTATATGTGAGACAGGAAGGAAAATAGATGGAGAGATAAAGGGATGGAAAAATGTTGAGACGTATAGAGAAGAAAGTTCCCAAGTTGAATATCGACGACTCTCAGCTATTTCTTAAATTCTGCCACTGAGAATATCAAATATTCGTGGTAGGGGATATACCGAGGGAAGGGGTGAGGGAGGGGATTATGAGGAGAGAGGGGGTGATATACCGAGGGAAGGGGTGAGGAGGGATTATGAGGAGAGAGGTGTGATATACCGAGGGGAAGGGGTGAGGAGGGGATTATGAGGAGAGAGGTGTGATATACCAAGGAAGGGTGAGGAGGGGATTATGAGGAGAGAGGGTGTGATATACCGAGGGAAGGGGTGAGGGGAGGGGGATTATGAGGGAGAGAGGGTGTGAGACAAAATGAGAGAAGGATGTGAGAGGAAAAAAGTTTCTGGAGGGAAGGTACGAGGGGGGGGTGTGAGGGTAAACATGAGGTAAGGGTACAAGATGAGGGTATGAGGGAAGGGCGTGGGGGGAGAAACGTGCAGGTGGCAGACACCTTATGAGACAGTATCGCCCAGACAGTCTCGACACTGGAGGCTCATGAAATGTCCCAGAAAATACTGCTTTGTGAACTGCTTCTAAGGGAGGAGGGAGGGAGGAGAGAGAGGAGAGAGAGAGAGAGAGAGAGAGAGAGAGAGAGAGATTGTAATTTAATTATTTATTCTGTTTAAAAGTGAATGTAAAAGTTCTCTTATGGTGGTACACCATTCAGGTGGTGCACCATTCGGGTGGTGCACCATTCAGGTGGTACACCATTCAGGTGGTGCACCATTCAGGTGGTGCACCATTCAGGTGGTACACCATTCAGGTGGTGCACCATTCAGGTGGTACACCATTCAGGTGGTACACCATTCAGGTGGTGCACCATTCAGGTGGTGCAACATTCAGCTGGTACACCATTCAGGTGGTGCACCATTCAGGTGGTGCACCATTCAGGTGGTGCACCATTCAGGTGGTACACCATTCAGGTGGTCGCTGCTGCCTGTTTGTAATTGCCTAAATAATTTATTTATGTTTAAATTATTTTTCAAAGGTAATGGAATTATATGCGGCCAAATATAGATTAAACATAACAATACATAGATATTATTTAAAAAATAATAATAAGATAATTTACGAAGCTATAACACACACACACACACACACACACACACACACACACACACACACACACACACACGAGATGATGGAATATATGACAACAATTTGCAAGGAAGCTGAGGAGAGGTTTATACCCAAGGGTAACAGGAGAAGCGAAAAAGACAGGATGAGCCCATGGTTCACCCAAAGGTGCAGGGAAGCCAAAACCAAGTGTGCAAGGGAATGGAAGAGGTACAGAAGGCAAAGAACCCCGGAGAATAAGGAGAGCAGTCGTAGAGCCAGAAATGAATATGCACAGATCAGAAGGGAGGCCCAAAGACAGTACGAGAATGACATAGCAGCGAAAGCCAAATCTGACCCAAAGCTGCTGTACAGCCACATCAGGAGGAGAACAACAGTCAAGGACCAGGTGATCAGGCTGAGGAAGGTAGGAGGGAGGTCACAAGAAATGACCGGGAAGTGTGTGAGGAGCTCAACATGAGATTCAAGAGGTGTTCACAGAGGAGATAGAAGGGCCTCCAGAAAGGAGGAGGTAGGGTACACCATCAAGTGCTGGACACAATACACACAAATGAGGAGGAAGTGAAGAAGGCTACTAAGCGAGCTAGATACTTCAAAGGCGATGGGGCCAGATAACATCTCTCCATGGGTCCTGAGAGAGGAGCAGAGGGAGCTATGTGTACCCCTAACAACGATCTTCAACATCTATCGAAACAGGGCAACTACCTGAGGTTTGGAAGACAGCAAATGTAGTTCCAATTTTTAAAAAGGAGACAGGAACGTAGCACTAAACTACAGACCAGTGTCACTGACATGTATTGTATGCAAGGTCATGGAGAAGGTAGTAAGTTACTGAATGTAAAGAGTTTTTATGAGGATAGTGAGGCTCAGGTTAGGGTGTGTAGGAGAGAGGAGATTACTTCCCGGTAAAAGTAGGTCTTAGACAGGGTTGTGTAATGTCACCATGGTTGTTTAATATATTTATAGATGGGGTTGTAAAAAAGTAAATGCTAGGGTGTTGGGGAGAGGGGTGGGATTAAATTATGGAGAATTATATGCAAAATGGGAGTTGACACAGTTACTTTTTGCTGATATCTGTGCTTATGGGAGATTCTAAAGAAAAGTTGCAAAGGTTAGTGGACGAGTTTGGGAGAGTGTGTAAAGGTAGAAAATTAAAAGTGAACATAGATAAGAGTAAGGTGATGAGGGTATCAAACGATTTAAATAAAGAAAAATTGGATATCACATTGGAGAGAGGGATTATGGAAGAAGTAAATGTTTTCAGATATTTGGGAGTTGATGTGTCAGCAGATGGGTTTATGAAGGATGAGGTTAACCATAGAATTGATGAAGGAAAAAAGGTGAGTGGTGCATTGAGGTATCTGTGGAGACAAAAACGTTATCCATGGAGGCAAAGAAGGGAATGTACAAGTATAGTGGTACCAACACTCTTATATGGGTGTGAAGCATGGGTTGCAAATGCTGCAGCGAGGAGGAGGCTGGAGGCAGTGGAGATGTCCTGTCTAAGGGCAATGTGTGGTGTAAATATTATGCAGAAAATTGGGAATGTGGAAATTAGGAGAAGGTGTGGAGTTACTAAAAGTATTTGTCAGAGGGCTGAAGAGGGGTTGTTGAGGTGGTTTGGTCATTTAGAGAGAATGGATCAAAGTAGAATGACTTGGAGAGCGTATAAATCTGTAGGGGAAGGAAGGCGGGGTAGGGGTCGTCCTAGAAAAGGTTGGAGGGAAGGGGTAAAGGAGGTTTTGTGGGCGAGGGCTTGGACTTCCAGCAAGCATGTGTGAGCGTGTTAGATAGGAGTGAATGGAGACGAATGGTTTTGGGACATGACGATCTGTTGGAGTGTGAGCAGGGTAACATTGTGAAGGGATTCAGGGAAACCAGTTAATTGATTTAGTTGGACTTAGAGTCCTGGAAATGGGAAGTACAATGCCTGCACTTTAAAGGAGGGTCTGAGATAGTGACAGCTGGGAGGGACTTTTCTCAGCTGTAGTATCTGAGCTCCTCTGCAAAGACAGTGATTATGTATGAGTGTGGTGAAAGTGTTGAATGATGATGAAAGTTTTTCTTTTTGGGATTTTCTTTCTTTTGGGTCACCCTGCCTCGGTGGGAGACGGCGACTTGTTGAAAAAAAAAAAAAAAAAATATATATATATATATATATATATATATATATATATATATATATATATATATATATATATATATATATTATATATATATATATATATATATATATATATATATATATTATATATATATATATACAGTGGTACCCCGTTTACGATATTTTTCATTCCAGAATGCTGTTCAAGTGCCATTACCAAACGAATTTATCTCCTTAAGAAATGTTGTAAAATAGACTAGTCCTTTTAGACCCCCAAAATTACACTTACAAAAGCATTTAAAAATAAACTTACATAAAAGGGTGAGTTTGGGGACCATCGTAAACCGGTACCACTGTATTTTATATATATATATATATTATATATATATATATATTATATATATATATATATTATATATATATATATATATTATATATATATATATATATATATATATATATATATATATATATATATATATATATATATATATATATATATATATATATATATATATATATATATATATAAAATATATATATATATATATATATATATATATATATATATATTATATATATATATATATATTATATATATATATATATATTATATATATATATATATATATATATATATATATATATTATATATATATATATATATAAAAAACAAAGCATGGGTGCATTTTGGTTACAAATTTATTAAAACTACTTGGATGTCATGTACAGTGGTACCCCGGTTTACGATATTTTTCCATTCCAGAATGCTGTTCAAGTGCCATTACCAAACGAATTTATCTCCTTAAGAAATGTTGTAAAATAGACTAGTCCTTTTAGACCCCCAAAATTACACTTACAAAAGCATTTAAAAAAATAAACTTACATAAAAGGGTGAGTTTGGGGACCATCGTAAACCGGGGTACCACTGTATTTGGAATTGGAATATATGAGGAAGTCAGATTTCAGAATGTTTCTTTTATACTTCCCAAATGTTTCTTTTAAACTGAAGAATAATGAATAATCTATAATGAAAAACATTAAAAAGAGAAATTCATCAATGTCAAAACATGTGCTTGAAATGGTAAAAAGTATATAGTGAATTAATTGCTACCAAGATCATACACTGGAAGCACTACAAAATTCTTGGGCCTCCATATTTATGGATATTGGTTATACAAAGTTTTTACTGATGGGCAATCACATAAAAGATAGAGATGAATGACAGTGAAAGTGTTTTCCTCCTTATCAGGTCACCCAGCTTCTATGGGAAAATGGTCAATATGTTTAAAAAATTCCATAAAAAATTACCTAAATGTGAAACAAAATTTGATATGCAGACTTAAATTTATATCATTCGCAATACCAACGCTTGAGGAATGTTAGAAACACAAGCCCTGTAAATCTGTAGGGACTACTGTATATACATGTGTTCTAAACAAGTGCTAAACCCACATGGGTCCCACAGTGCTGCATAGTAAAGGGGGCAGAAGCATGGAGGGTGATCTAATGTGGGAAAGGAGGAATGTAAAAATTGGTATACAGTGGTCCCTCGGTTTTCGTGCATCTCCAAACTCGAACATTTATGTAAGTGTATTTTCATAAGTGCTGTTGCAAGTGTATTTTTGGGGGTCTGAAATAGACTAACCTACGTGACATTATTTTTTAAGGAAGTAAATTCGTTCGGTAATGGCACTTGAGCAGCATTCTGGAACGAATTTTCGGCGAAAACCGAGGGACAACTGTAATAAGTGTTTCAGTTCAGACATCCAAGAGTTTATACATTAAAGAAAACTTTCATAAAGTAGGGCCCGGGCATGTTAAAGAAGGGCCATGAATGAAGTACAGTACAGTGGAACCTTGGTTTTCGTATGCCCTAGTTTGTATGTAAAACTATAGTTATTCTCTATAAAATGTATTTTTTGTTAATATTTTTGGGTGTCTGGAACGGAGTATGTACGTAATTGGATTTACATTATTTCTTATGGGAAATATTGCTTCCGTTTTCGTACAATTCGGTTAATCGTCAGACTTTTTCAAATGAATTAATCACAAAAACCAAGGTTCCACTGTACTGTATATATATACTTTGCTCAAATATTCCATTGTAAAATGAACATAAATGAAAGAAAGGAAAAACTAAAAGGCAGTGAGAGAGCTACATAGGCGGTTATTATTATTATTAGAATTATATTCAAAGCAAGAGCTAACTCCTTTCCTAAACTCAAATACATAGATAGGTAATTACAAACAGAAATAAGATTGTCTCCAGAACAATTTTAGAAGAGAGGTTTAGATTGTTTGCAGGAGAAACCACCGAGTCGAGTTGAATGATTTACATACTAAGCTCTAGAACGCTTTTTTTTTCAGTGCCATAAACGTAAGTTTCTAAAATTATTGGTAATTTGCTGCCATATTACTGGTTCTTATCTATCCTGACAATTTGATATTATCAATTATTGTATTCATGGGAAGCACTAAACCTTTAAGGGTCATACAATACTGAGAATGGTAGGCAATCAGGTTTGATCCAAGGAAAGTTTGAGTGGTAATATAAATACAAATTCACAGCTATTATCACTAATTTACTGTCATTACAGACAGTTCACACACTGAACTGCATTCATAATTTGAAATCACAGGTTAGAAGTCAATAAAGTTTCAAAAGTGAAAAGTTTCTTGATATTTCACAAAGTGGATTGCTCATTTTTTTACCTGGCACTAGAGGTCACTCAAACCTTACCATTACACCAAGCTGCCAGCAATTATAACTGGATTGGGGGTTGGCAAGTTTTGGTGCCTTCAAATGTAAGCTTTGCAACATTACTTAGGCATCACTGTCGATTAGGGTAGATGGGTAGATTTTAAAGAGTTCCAACTGGTAATGAATACACTGATAATTCCTACTGTTGGAATACTTCTTAAGATGGATGGAGTATTAACATGAATTAAGTTCCAACATGTTGACAAAGAAAGAGATGATTGCCGATGTTATGAATGAAAAGAAGTTGGATGTCCTGGCCCTAAGCGAAACAAAGCTGAAGGGGGTAGGCGAGTTTCAGTGGGGAGAAATAAATGGGATTAAGTCAGGAGTATCTGAGAGAGTTAGAGCTAAGGAAGGGGTAGCAATAATGTTGAAGGATCAGTTATGGAAGGAAAAGAGGGAATATAAATGTGTAAATTCAAGGATTATGTGGATTAAAATAAGGGTCGGATGCGAAAAGTGGGTCATAATAAGCGTGTATGCACCTGGAGAAGAGAGGAGTGTAGAGGAGAGAGAGAGATTTTGGGAGATGTTAAGCGAATGTATAGGAACTTTTGAACCAAATGAGAGAGTAATTGTGGTAGGGGACCTAAATGCTAAAGTGGGAGAAACATGCAGAGAGGGTGTAGTAGGTAAGTTTGGGGTGCCAGGTGTAAATGATAATGGGAGCCCTTGATTGAACTTTGTATAGAAAGGGGTTTAGTTATAGGTAATACATATTTTAAGAAAAAGGATAAATAAGTATACAAGATATGATGTAGGGCGTAATGACAGTAGTTTGTTGGACTATGTATTGATAGATAAAAGACTGTTGAGTAGACTTCAGGATGTACATGTTTATAGAGGGGCTACAGATATATCAGATCACTTTTAGTTATAGCTACAGTGGGAGTAAAAGGTAGATGGGATACAAGGAAAATAG
The DNA here is from genome assembly GCA_009830355.1 of Cherax destructor. Taxonomy (NCBI): domain Eukaryota; kingdom Metazoa; phylum Arthropoda; class Malacostraca; order Decapoda; family Parastacidae; genus Cherax; species Cherax destructor. The sequence continues at coordinate 102,566 of WNWK01001294.1, forward strand.
AATCAGTAAGTAAAAGAGAGGTGAAGGTTTATAAACTAAAAGAGGAGGCAGTTAGGGTAAGATATAAACAACTATTGGAGGATAGATGGGCTAGTGAGAGTGTAGGCAATGGGGTCGAAAATGTATGGGGTAGATTTAAAATGTAGTGTTAGAGTGTTCAGCAGAAGTTTGTGGTTACAGGCGAGTGGGTGCGGGAGGAGAAGAGGAGCGATTGGTGGAATGATGATGTAAAGAGAGTAGTAAGGGAGAAAAAGTTAGCATATGAGAGGTTTTTACAAAGTAGAAGTGATGCAAGGAGGGAAGAGTATATGGAGAGAAAAGAGAGGTTAAAAGAGTGGTGAAGCAATGTAAAAGAGAGCAGATGAGAGAGTGGGTGAGATGTTATCAGCAAATTTTGTTGAAAATAAGAAAAAGTTTTGGAATGAGATTAATAAGTTGAGGAAGCCTAGAGAACAAATGGATTTGACAGTTAAAAATAGGAGAGGAGAGTTATTAAATGGAGAGTTAGAGGTATCGGGAAGATGGAGAGAATATTTTGAGGATTTGTTAAATGTTGATGAAGACAGGGAAGCTGTGATTTCGTGTGTAGGGCAAGGAGGAATAACATCTTGTAGGAGTGTGGAAGAGCCAGTTGTGGGTGTAGGGAAGTTCGTGAGGCAGTGGGTAGAATGAAAGGGGTAAGGCAGCTGGGATTGATGGGATAAAGATAGAAATGTTAAAAGCAGGTGGGGATATAATTTTGGAGTGGTTGGTGCTATTATTTAATAAATGTATGGAAGAGGGTAAGGTACCTAGGGATTGGCAGAGAGCGTGTATTGTTCCTTTGTATAAAGGCAAAGGGGACAAAAGAGAGTGCAAAAATTATAGGGGAATAAGTCTGTTGAGTGTACCTGGTAAAGTGTATGGTAGAGTTATTATTGAAAGAATTAAGAGTAAAACAGAAAGCAGGATAGCAGATGAACAAGGGGCTTTAGGAAAGGTAGGGGTGTGTAGACCAAGTGTTTACAGTGAAACATATAGGTGAACAGTATTTGGATAAGGGTAAAGATGTTTTGTGGCATTTATGGATTTGGAAAAGGCGTATGATAGGGTAGATAGGGGGCAATGTGGCAGATGTTGCAGGTGTATGGAATAGGAGGAAGGTTACTGAAAGCAGTGAAGAGTTTTTATGAGGATAGTGAGGCTCAGGTTAGAGTGTGTAGGAGGGAAGGGGACTATTTCCCAGTAAAAGTGGGCCTTAGACAAGGATGTGTGATGTCACCGTGGTTGTTCAATATATTTATAGATGGGGTTGTAAGAGAAGTGAATGCGAGGGTCTTGGCAAGAGGTGTTGGGCTAAAAGATAAAGAAGCAAATACAAAGTGGGAGTTGTCACAGTTGCTTTTTGCTGATGACACTGTGCTTTTGGGAGATTCTGAAGAGAAGCTGCAGAGGTTGGTGGATGAATTTGGTAGGGTGTGTAAAGAAGAAAATTGAAAGTGAATATAGGAAAGAGTAAGGTGATGAGAATAACAAAAAGAATAGGTGACGAAAGATTGGATATCAGATTGGAGGGAGAGAGTATGGAGGTGGTGAATGTATTCAGATATTTGGGAGTGGACATGTCGGCGGATGGGTCTATGAAGGATGAGGTGAATCATAGAATTGATGAGGGAAAAGGGTGAGTGGAGCACTTCGGGTCTGTGGAGACAAAGAACCTTGTCCATGGAAGTAAAGAGGGAATGTATGAGAGTATAGTTATACCAACGCTCTTATATGGGTGTGAAGCATGGGTGATGAATGTTGCAACGAGGAGAAGGCTGGAGGCAGTGGAGATGTCATGTCTGAGGTCAATGTGTGGTGTGAATATAATGCAGAGAATTCGGAGTTTGGAAATTAGGAGGAGGTGCAGGATTACCAAAACGATTGTCCAGAGAGCTGAGGAGGGGTTGTTGAGGTGGTTTGGACATGTAGAGAGAATGGAACGAGACAGAGTGACTTCGAGAGTGTATAAATCTGTAGTGGAGGGAAGGCGGGGTAGGGGTCGGCCTAGGAAAGGTTGGAGGGAGGGGTAAAGGAAGTTTTGTGTGCGAGGGCTTGGATTTCCAGCAAGCATGTGTGAGCGTATTTGATAGGAGTGAATGGAGGCATATGGTTTTTAATACTTGACGTGCTGTTGGAGTGTGAGCAAAGTAACATTTATGAAGGGATTCAGGGAAACCGGCAGGCCGGACTCGAGTTCTGGAGATGGGAAGTACAGTGCCGGCACTCTGAAGGAGGGGTGTAAATGTTGCAGTTTTATAACTGTAGTGTAAAGCACCCTTCTGGCAAGACAGTGATGGAGTGAATGATGATGAAAGTTTTTCTTTTTCGGGCCACCCTGCCTTGGTGGGAATCGGCCGATGTGTTAATAAAAAATAATAAAAAAAAAAATGTTGACAAACTGTGGTAAGTGCATTGTCTACATTTTGCACCTCTTGATAGTCCATCAACATCAATCATAAAGTGCTAGGTTAATTCTGTGGGCATCTAATATGTTCTCCGCCTCACTGGGCTGGAGATCGCTCCACCGCTTTACCACTCTAACATTGAAGAAATGTTTCCTGATATTCCAATATCTGATACAAGTGTATAGTTTCCAACCATGCTGCCCATTTGTTCTTGTAGCATCACTGGTAATAATCTTTGCTTACTTTGTCTTTGCCCTATAGTATTTTGTGATTAAAAGTATATTCCCTCTTGTTTTTCATTCCTTTCTTTCTGCTCATTTTCCTCAACTTAAGTGCCAATGTTTATGCTCTCCTTTTTACTCGTTTCACCATTCTTTGCTAGAAAAGTGTTTAATACTGTCACTTCATATTCAAGAATGGGTCACAATATTATAATCAAAACCAAGTGCTAAACACACTAGGGTCAGAATGGGTCACAAATGAGGATCCTAGACACTTGTTCAAAAAAACACTACCTCATTCATGTACGTACATATGCTCCTTGACTTAATGGGATTATGTTCTGATGAAACTATTGTAAGTTGAATAAGAATATACGATAAAAAGATAAATAACTATGTCACTGAATAAGTAAATAAACAAATAATTACTAACAAAAAAAGGCACAATACCGTGACTGGAACAATACACAAATAACCTGCACATACAAGAGAACAGCTTTCGACGACATTTCGGTCCGGCTTGGACCATTTACAAAGTCACACTAACAAAAAGGAGACAAGGAGGGAGAATATATAGGTCAGCAGACAGGGACAGGGACAAGAGAGGAAGTGGTGGAGGTAGTAGTAGTGGAGTCAGTCATATACTAAGAAAGAGGAGCACTGCAAGGGAGCTAGGCACCCACCAGGGGGGAAGGGGAATATAATAAAGGACAAATACAAGGCTGAAGAAAAAACCCAAAGAAGAAAGATGAAAGAGGAAATGGAAAGAGGGAGAAAGGGAAAAAAAGAAGAGAGGAGCATCTGTACTTGCATATAGGCAAGTACATGAATGAGATCAAGTGTTTCAAAAGTATCTAGGATCCTGAATACCAATTTGCAAACTCAGCATGTGCTGCTGAAATTGTTTGCATGATTCCATATGGTACTCACTCTTGTCTCTTTCCCTCCCCGTTTTTCCAGGTTCATTATTACTTTTTGCTGGGGTTAAATTCCAATAACCATATATCTGACCATTCCTAAAATCTATTAATTTCTTCCTGCACCCTTTTATATGTATTTTAGTCTTACTATCCACACAAGTATGAATTAACTGTGGCAACTAGGTCATTTATATATCAGGAATAACATGGGGCCCAATAGTGAACCTAGTTTAATCCTTCATTAGTTATACCTCTCTCTTCCTGTACTTCCTTGCACCAGGTGTAGAACAATCCTATTCCCTAAACAGCATTCCTTTTTTTCTGGGGGTGGGGGAGGGAAGGGCAGCCCCCTCAGGAAATAATAGCAAGGACCAGCCTCACGTATTCATCATCCCTCTTTATTTCTCATCTACTCTTCATGTTGGTTTAGGACATTCTGCACTGTATTATATTTACAAGTACGTACTATATATTAACCCTTTCAGGGTCCAAGGGGGGTCTCCGAAACTCGTTCTCAGGGTCCAAGAATTAAAAAAAAAAAATTATTTTTTCTTATGAAATGATAGAGAATCTTTTTCCGATCATAACGCCACAAAAATTATGAAATTTGATCGAAAACTAACGGAATTATGCTTTCGCGAAGTTAGCGGCAGCCAAGACACTTACGCATCGGCGATTTCGCCCACTTTGAGCCCTATTTTCGGCAAATTCCAATGTTTCAGGCAACTAAAATTAGAGCTATTTCGCTAGAACTCCATTTCTTCTATCGATTGAATACAAGAAACCGCCTATTTACCTATTACAACTACCCAAAATAGTGGTCAGAAAATGGCAATTTGGCCAATTTCTCACAAATTTCAAACGATGCCAATTTCAAAATAGGGTCCAGAATAAACAAGGCAGACATTCCTGGCACTAAAATAACGTCTTCTCTGTTCATTAGTCACGTTTCCAGGCCCCTCTTACATTACTTTTGCTTTTCATTTTGAATTTTTATTCTCGCAAACAAATAGAAGATTTACTGTTATGTATACAACTGCATCATTGTAAAAATGGTATAAATAATATTATAGCACTTGTGCATGAATATTAGACTCGCCAGTTGATGTGTATTGGATGCATGGTGTGATTTGTTTACTCTTGAACATCGTCAAAAATCGAACATTTTCACTACTTTGAGCTCAATTTCAAGGTACTTGTCGTTGTCAAACCAATCAAAATCATCTCTATTTCTGTAATATATCTTCCAATCTATCAAATGAGACCAAGAAAACGAGAATACATCAATAAATACCATACGAAAATAGACTGCAAAGTCGCTGTTTTAAACCAAAAACACGGTCAGAGTTTTATTTTCCTCATTATGCACTGTGTGGTGCAGGAATTTTTTTTATACTGCACACACTGACCGCACAGACCCATTCTATCACATCTAGGCCTAACAGCCCGTTTCTGCTCGATTTGGGGGCGCTAGAATTTAGGCGTACTAGTACGTCAATAACCCCAGGGCGTAAGCCGTACTAGTACGTCAATAACCCTGAAAGGGTTAATTCTGTATTACCGACTCTTGCAACATATTTCTCTATCTCTGAACCCTTATCTGGGTTCTAGTTCTCCCAGCTTGTATCTTCATGGTTAAAATCTCCTACTATCATTAGCATTGATCTTGTTCTGTTTGATGCCTCTGCCATTTTTTCAATGTTGTTTATTACTGCTGTATTGTTTTTGTACTATTCTGGGTTGGCTCTCATGTTTGACAGAAGGTTGCAGATAAGAGCAGCATATACTTTGGGATGTTCTGCAATAACTGAATTAGCTACATACTGTAATCTGAAAACTCTTCACAACCAGTAACTGACACATTCCTTCAAATCTCGACCTGTTGCTTATCAGAAAGTATCTTTTCCTTTAGTCTTATTCAGAGCATACAAATCATAGCAGTACCTTGTTAATCTTCATGTTGCTGCCATTTAGGTGAGGCATCCCAGAAGTAATGCAAAAGGCTAGGATCACAGTAATCCATCCACCATGAAAAGTAGTCTGCACTCAGAGATGCAAATCACATTTAAATAAGGTGATAAAGTTCATCTTATAAAAAGATGTAACCCCAACCACCCCGGAAAGGTACTACGTACTGTCCTGCCGAAGTGTGAAACGGAAACCTGATGGTAGGATTGCTGGTGTCTTTTTTTGTCTCCTAAACACGCAGGATACCAGATATATCTTGCTACTTCTACTTACACTTAGGTCACACTACACATGCATGTGCATGCATATATATATACATACACATCTGGGTTTTCTTTTTTTTAATAGTTCTTGTTCTTTATATTTTATCTCCATGGGGAAGTGGAACAGAATTCCTCCTCCATAAGCCATGCATGTTGTAAGAGGCAACTAAAATGCCGAGAGCAAGGGACTTGTAACCCCTTTACTTTTTTTTTTTTAGGTCACCCTGCCTTGGTGGATACGGCCAGTTCATTGGAAAAAAAAATTGACATTGCTATAAATTATCACAGAATTACTTGAAAGTGTGAAGATCTGCAGTTACTGATATCTTAAATGACATGAAATTATCAAGCAATGTACTGGTGTAGAGCAAGATCAGATTCTGGAGGTAGGAATGGGGTAAAAAGGCCTATGATTTATGGTACTAGCAGCCAGTAAAGTTCTTTGATAAACACGTGGCAGCTTTTATCAAAGTACTGCTACACATTAATTTTGCCAAGATTATCACTACAGTTTTGTACTGACTAGAGAATTGACAATTCCCCCCCCCCCCCAAAAAAAAAGGCAGTTATTACCACTCTGCAGCTGCAGCTTTTTGTGTAACCATTAGCAACTCACTTGGTAAGGGTTTTTCAACGAGAACTGTGTGATATACTGTCAGTGTCATACTGCTATAAAACTATCAAGAGGTGTTTAACAGATTAAGAAGATGTATATCTTCATCGAGGAGATTAATAACTTGTACATATTTGCAAGACTTCTGAAGTGCATATATGATAAATATAAATTATTGTAATGAAGGGCATAGCAAAATAAGCAACAACAAAAAGACTGATACAGTATTAGGAAATTTTCTTTACATTATCATACACAATTTTACATATCACAAAGTTGAAAATGCACAAATGTTGTGCTGTTGTACATATGAAATCAGTAAACTTATGATACATTAACAGAACTATACATTCTATGCTTATTATACATATATATCACTATGGTACTTTGGTTGTAATAATGCAGTTTATATACTTTATATAAAAATTACTATTTCCAACAGCAACTCCTGTACATGCCTGACACTATGTCAAGATAATTATCTCTAAACCAATCTATGTACAGTCTAAATCAACCTATACATACAGTGCTTATATCCATATACATCTTCAGGTAAAAAATCTGAAGCAACAACAAAATTTCTTATTTTAACAACTTAAGTCATCTTTATACATAAGAGTTTAACCGTCTTACTCGTAATGACAATGCACTTCTTGGCACATTCTGAATAATAACATATAATTATACCCAGAGGATGGCATCTTGCAACACTACACAATTATTGCAGGAGTGACTATACATACAGTAGTCTTATGTTCATGTGGAGTCCAGAAAGTTTTAGGATCTAATACAGAACAAGTATTTTCACTTGCTTCAATAAAAACTCGAGATTTAAGACTACCCCAGACACGATGCTCCACTGGGAAGACCACAGTCATAATACTGATATTTTGTGCCACAGGAATACTGTTACTTCAAAAAATAAAAATTACCATGACTTGCAGAAGTACAGCACCCCGTATGGTAAGTGGCTATATTTAACATGTATATATATTAGTACACTGGTTTATCAGGACAATGCAATCATTCTAGACAGTGCATGTATCATCAGTAAGTCTTGGATCACTACATTTTGTGTGTTGACATGTATTTAAATAAGACTCATGACACATGATTGAAAACATTCTCAATTATAAAGAATCAATCACAAATGTTCAGAAATCAAATTCGTCATAAATATTTATTACAAATTTTAATTTATCTGAAATATAGCACCAAAATCATACATCAGTCACAGTTATCTCCAATGGTGGAGCAAACTTCCAAGCATGTTGGTGTGCTGGGGTAACATTTTCATAAAATGAAGTCTGGGCAACAGCTGCTGCTGGAGAGCATGTCACCTCTACTTTGTACACTCCTGAGGTGAAGAACACAAGCCCACAACAGTGCTGAAATTCTTCACCTTCGGCTAACTGCAACAACATATTAAAAATTATAAAAAGAACTTATGTAATCATCACATCATATAATAAATGAAATGATAAAAAAAAAAAAATTCTCAGATTACACATCAACTCCACAGATTATAACTTTCTCGTTAAAGATGGCAACATCAACAGTATAACTCCAAAACACTTATTTTATGATGGTTCACTTAAGCAATCAGAATTCATTATTATGTCTGTCTCACTCACACTCACATCCATACATATACACATATACATGCAGAACAACCACTGGAAAAAAAATTTCTTGATAATGTGAGAAGTCATGAAAGTGCTTGGAATTTCACTATTTTTTCACAGTGGTTGTTCTGCATATTGTGATATCACCTGTGTACGTGTACTGTGAAGCGTATGCATATACACGCATACACTTCTTTTCTTCTTTCAACAAACCAGCCGTATCCCACCGAAGCAGGGAGGTCCAGAAAGAAAAAAACGAGTTTCTTTTTTTAACTTTAGTAATGTATACAGGAGAAGGGGTTACATACACATATGTATATACATATACAGTAAGGCCCCACATATAGGGCAGGTTAGGTTCCAGGCTACCGCCGTAAAGTAGAACACCATTTTTTCCACTTATAAATGCATATAAATACCATATAACAAGTATAAATCTGTAGTGGAGGGAAGGCGGGGTAGGGGTCGGCCTAGGAAAGGTTGGAGGGAGGGGGTAAAGGAAGTTTTGTGTGCGAGGGGCTTGGATTTCCAGCAAGCATGTGTGAGCGTATTTGATAGGAGTGAATGGAGGCATATGGTTTTTAATACTTGACGTGCTGTTGGAGTGTGAGCAAAGTAACATTTATGAAGGGATTCAGGGAAACCGGCAGGCCGGACTTGAGTTCTGGAGATGGGAAGTACAGTGCCGGCACTCTGAAGGAGGGGTGTAAATGTTGCAGTTTTATAACTGTAGTGTAAAGCACCCTTCTGGCAAGACAGTGATGGAGTGAATGATGATGAAAGTTTTTCTTTTTCGGGCCACCCTGCCTTGGTGGGAATCGGCCGATGTGTTAATAAAAAAAAAAAAAAAAGTATAAACTAACATAGTATGGGCCAACAGGCCTGCTGCAGTGTTCCTCCTTTCTTATGTACTAGGCATTAAAAAGCAAAAAAGAAAATACATACATAGTACATTCATTACTTACCTTCAAATGTATTTGTAGTTTTAATGTAGGGTGAGATGTGAGTAGTATTTATTGTAGGAAGTCAGGTGTGGTAACTCCCACACCAGCTACCACAACTACACTAAATATACAACTTAATTTAAAGCGCCCCAGAGCAATTATTATTATTACCATCGACATATCTTGTTCACCGAGTTTAATTTCTAACTACTACCCTTAGATGCACAGTAAACAAGAGAGGAGAGAGATGCCGTGAATGTAAACAGAGGCATAAAGGGAGTCACTCGGTCAGAAAAAACGCATATTAATACCTGTCTACTTTTGGTTCAAACAAGTACATTTGACCGAGTTGGTGAAGCATTTACCCCACAATACAAACACATTGTGTACAAGTTATCTTCATGTTAGTGCAGTACGTAGAATAAATAAATAGCTACGAATGAAGTGCGCAAGCGTGCGTGTTAGATAGGAGTGAATGGAGACGAATGGTTTTTGGGACCTGATGAGCTGTTGGAGTGAGCAGGGTAATATTTTGTGAAGGGATTCAGGGAAACTGGTTAGCCGGACTTGAGTCCTGGAAGTGGGAAGTACAATGCCTGCACTTTAAAGGAGGGGTTTGGGATATTGGCAGTTTGGAGGGACATCTAAACTGTCATATCTGAGCACCTCCACAAAGACAGTGATTATGTGTGAATGATGGTGAAAGTATTGAATGATGAAAGTTTTTTCATTCTTTTTGGGTCACCCTGCCTCTGTGGGAAACGGCTGATGTGTTAAAAAAATATATATAAAATACACAATAACTTTAAAACACTTGAAATTTTGCAAAATTTCCAGACTTAATGGAGAGACGCGGAGCTCACGGAGGATGTAAACAAACAGTGGCACACACAGGCCATATTAGCAAGTCATGTAGGGGGAAGGGGGGAGCAGTATAACGAGTTTTGGTCATAATTTGAAATGTCTGTATTAGTGAAATGCCGTAAAGTGGGGCCCTACTGTATACATGTATGTACATAGTGGACCCCCGGTTTACGTTATGCTCCAAACTTGAACAATTATGTAAGTGTATTTTTGTAGGTGCTTTTGTAAGTGTATTTTTGGGGGTCTAAAAGGACTAATCTAATTTACATTATTCCTTATGGGAACAAATTCGTTCGGTAACGGCACTTGAACAACATTCTGAAACGAAATAATGACGTAATCCGGGGGTCCACTGTACATACATGTACATATACATACATGCTACCGCCTTCTGGCAACCACCCAGCTGTGGTGTTACCCTGCGACTCATCAATGCTACAACAGCTGTTGTTCTCTAAGGCTATTCCTGCAAGCATGCTCCATGAGTGAATGTGGTTTTGCCAAATTCTCCTTCAGTTCATGATGACTACTGAAATTCATGATGGATGTTACACCTAGGAAGCATGCAAGTATTGTAGCTCTTAGAAAACATGATTTGATTGTCAGACAGAGCACCGAAAACTCTTAAAAAAAAAATTATTGACTGCTGCTATGAAGAAAATACAGTTGTGGTGGGCACTCAATCATAAGGAATGGACGATAGATGAATGGAGAAAAGTTATATTTTCAGATGAGGGCATTTTGAAGTACATGGGTATAGATCAGTGGTAGTGAGATGGAGCAAAGGCAAATCTCTTTGGAATGGACACATTCAACTAGCACCAAAACACCCACCTAAGATATTTTGGGGTAGTTTTACTGCTAAAGGCCCTGGACAGCTTGTTATTGTTAGAATGATGAACAACGACAAATACAAGGCAATCCTGGCAACTCATTTGCTTCCCATTGAGGATAGAGACTTTCCTGATGGAGAAGGCATTTTCCAGCAGGATCTTGCTCCATGCCACACTTCCAGAAAAAGGCAGATATTCTTCGAAAAGAGTGGGCTAAGTGCTCTAAACTGGCCTGAAAACTCCCTCAACCTAATTGAAAGCCGATAACCAAATGCAGGATTGCAAAACAGGACTGTTTAACTGTGGAGAAGCTAATTGCTACAGTTATTAGGACCAGGTACGACAACGAAGAACTTGCCAAAATGTACACGTATTCAAGATTGGTCGATTCTATGCCATAGTGTGTAACAATGCTTATAAAAGCAAAGGGTAATCATCTATTTTATTAAATCATTTATCTGTCACATCACTGCCATTTATTGTTCAAATAAACATTAATTTTCCAAATAAATGTAATTTCATCACTGTCCAAATTAATATGCACACTACTGTATATATACTCATACACAAAAGAGTAATGCTAACAATTTGTGCATGGTAATATTAAAATTATAGATTATCCTGAAAAATAATTCCCATATAGTCAAAGCAGTACAACACTCAAATAAGTGGGAAGCAATTATATGTAACTTAGGGACAACACTTACAATCACTAAAATTTGTAAACTACGAGAATGTATTATTTTGAAAGAAGAAGCTCAGTGAACAGTTTCTTTCAATATTTAATTTACCTGTGGTGTAGTTAACTTTGTGGCTCCTGTAGTGGTCATCTTAGCTTCTAGACGATAATTTAGATGACCATTCTGGTGGTCCTGAAAGGCAGTGATGCGAAGACTGAGTGGGGGAAGAGTAGCTCCACTGGTATTCGTTATACCTACCCTTAATTCCAGTGTGCGGCCAACCACTCCACTATTTTCTGTTCCTCCAAGTACATCTAGCCCATCTACCTGAACATCTAAAAACATACAAGTACATTAATAAGAATTTTTTTCTTCTTCAACAAACCAGCCATATTCCACCGAGGCAGTGTGACCTAAAATGAAAAATAAAAGTTTATCTTTATAAATTTAGTAATGTATACAGGAGAAGGGGTTACTAGTCCCTTTCTCCCAGCATTTTAGTTGCCTCTTACGACACACATGGCTTACAGAGGAAGAATTCTGTTCCTATTCATATTTAATGGGAAGCAATAAAAACACTGCAATGAAAAATCTAGAGATGATGCAACATGGTTCGCCAAGTTTCAAAATACGAGTTACTTAAATTGAGAACACTAAAAAATGCCACCATTGGCTGATAGCAAAAAATAAATAGAGATATCTAAAATCATAAAAGATCAAAAGAAGGTAGAAAAGCAAGATATCTGTACACCATAACTGCAAACCAAGAAAGGGCAATCACAAAAGAATATTAAAACATCTGTCATATTCACTGAGTTAATTTTATTCTGTGCATAGTGTTAATATCTTTATATACATTACAGAATATGTAAAATGTTTGTTTTCTTTTAAGTCTTAAGTTACGTTTAAGCTTGTCTCAAGTGCTCTGCATAACCATGTGCAGTATTAAATGTCATTCATTTTTTGTACAAATTATGTATCATGTGGAAATAGAGTATTAGAAAATGTATAGTAAAGTCTTAAGATCATCCCTACAAAAATACAGTGGACCCCCGAGTTTCGGTCATAATTCATTCCAAAAGGCTGTTCAAGTGCCATTACTGAACGAATTTGTTCCCTTAAGGAAAAATGTAAATTAGATTAGTCCTTTCAGACCCCCAAAAATACACATACAAAAGCACTTACAATATTAAACTTGCATAATTGTTCAATTTCCGAGGTGACCGAAACTCGGCAGTCCACTGTAAATGTACAACATTTACATTTGCTTTTTTTACCTTGTTTCTGAAATGCCCTCCTTACATAATTCTAAATCTATTTAAATGCTGTAATGTACTATATATTTTTGTAAAAAAGATATTCAAGGAAACTTTCTTCTTCCAACGCACCGGCCGTATCCCACCAAGGCGGGGTGGCCCAAAAGAAAAAACGAAAAGTATTCAAGGAAACATTAATATTAATATAATAAGAGCTTTAAAGATGTATCTACATAAAAGGAAAATGATTTTGTTACAGTTGGAAAAAGCAAAAGTGACAACAATGCAAACTATAAATAATGTAACTCACAAATATAAACAATACCCACCCCAATGTATTGGAGCCATGGTAATCAGGTCATGAGTGGACGGTGGGAAGGTGATACCTGCAAGGGATGCCCGACCAGGTGTGTCATTGGGGCCTAATGTCCACTGCAGCTCTACTAAAGATGCAACATGACCACCAAGGACTGTAGACCAACCCCAGCCAGTCTCATTTTCACTGGCATCCTGTGGGTTAAACAAGCAGTTTTTATTAACAGTAATATTCACAGTGCTCCAACAATTGCTTGCAAGTCGTAACACTGACTGTCCTGCAATATGAGCCATCCCTTAACCCTTTCAGGGTCCAAGGCCCCTCTCTGAAACTCGTTCTCAGGGTCCCAGGGTCCATGAATTAAAAAAAATAATTTTTTTTTTCTTATGAAATGATAGAGAATCTTTTTCCGATCATAATGCCACAAAAATTATGAAATTTGATCGAAAACTAACGGAATTATGCTTTCGCGAAGTTATCAGTATTGATGACATTTACGCATCATCGATTTCGCCCACTTTGAGCCTATTTTCGGCAAATTCCAATGTTTCAGTCTACTAAAATTATAGCTAATTCACTAGAACTCCATTTCTTCTATCGATTGAGTACAAGAAACCGCCTATTTACCAATTTCAACTACCCAAAATAGTGGTCAGAAAATGGCAATTTGGCCAATTTCACACAAATTTCAAACGATGCCAATTTCAAAATAGGGTCCAGAATAAACAAGGCAGACATTCCTGGCACTAAAATAACATCTTCTCTGTTCATTAGTCACGTCTCCAGGCCCCTCTTACATTACTTTTGCTTTCCATTTTGAATTTTTATTCTCACAAAAAATAGAAGATTTACTGTTATGTATACAACTGCATCAATGTAAAAATGGCATAAATAATATCAGCGCACTTGTGCAAGAATATTAGACTCGCCAGTTGATGTGTATTGGACGCATGGTGTGATTTGTTTACTCTTGAACATCGGCCAAAATCGAACATTTTCGCTACTTTGCGCTCAGTTTCAAGGTACTCGTCATCATGAAACCAGTCAAAATTATCTCTATTTCTGTAATATATCATCTATTCTATAAAATGAGACTAAGAAAGCGAGAATACAAGCATAAATACCATACGAAAATAGACTGCAAAGTCGCTATTTTAAACCAAAAACACAGTCAGTTTTTTTTTCCTCATTATGCACTGTGGTGTGCAGGAATTTTTTTATACTGCGCACACTGACCGCACAGACCCATTCTCTCACATCTAGGCCTAACAGCCTGTTTCTGCTTGATTTGAGGGCGCTACAATTTAGGCGTACTAGTACGACCATAACCCCAGGGCATAAGCCGTACTAGTACGACCAAAACCCTGAAAGGGTTAATTTTAGTGCAGTATCCTCTCTTGTTCTTTTATTTTTCTTTACACATCAGTAATTTCCCACCAAGGTGGAATGATCCCAAGAAATGCATTCACCCTCACTCATTCTCTAGATGTCTTTTCAGAAGTACAGATTCCACAGAGTACTTCTCACCTGAGAAAATTGACAGACGTGCAAATGCTTTTTATTTCTCATGGAAAATAGTGCGAGTAAGTACAGTAATATTTAAATTTTGTAATTTAAACAAAATATAGGATTGATTTATAAACAAATTGAAAGGTTGGCCAAACAACCCTCCCTACCTGAAGTTGGATGTCATGACACTTTCAAGAGACAGGATTTGACACCACTCAGGGCCAGATCTGTTTTCAAGTCTTATGCAGTCACAATCTCCCGAGTATTAAAGCAAAGATTTATAATGTGAATGAGAAGTTGCTGATAGCATAAATCTACCTATTGAACAGAAAAAGTCTCACAAAATCATAAGGATATACTGGTACATAATAATTAGAGATGTAATGATACCAAAATTTTTGCAAATACCAATACTCAATCTGAGGCCGATATGGATACCATCAGAATTAGTCAATACTGATACCATCAAAATTATCCGAGTCATCGATACTGATGCTGAAAATTAGGCCATTACCAATACTCAAATTTAGGCTGATACTGATACTATCAAAATCAGCTGATACTGATGCAGTAAATCCTCAATATAACAGACTAATACAGGATGTGTCTGTGATATCAATGTTAAAAAATACTTTACTAAAGTACACCCAATAGTACAGCACACTGTTTACAGATACACTGCAGTAAACTTTGAAAATAAAGGAGTTAAAAGTGGATTTTGCCTATAAATTTAACCCTTTCAGGGTCCAAGGCCATTTTTGGAAGGGGTGTGCCAGTGTCCAAGAATTTAAAAAAAAAAATCTTATTTTTTCTTATGAAATGGTAGAGAATATTTTTCTGAAGGTAATAAAACAAAAAGTACGAAATTTGATTGAAAATTGACAAAATTATGCTCTCGCGAATTTTGATGTGTCAGCGATATTTATGCATCGGCGATTTTGCCGACTTTGACTCCCATTTTAGGCCAATTACATTATTCCAGTCGACCAAATTCTTAGCTATTTCACTAGTATTACTTCTATTCTATCGATTGAGCACAAGAAATCGCCCAGTCAACTGTTTCAACTACAAAATAAAGTGATTGGAAATTGGTAATTTAGCCAATTTAACTCAAAGTTCAAAATATTCCAATTTCAAAATAGGGTGCATAATAAACAATGCAGGCATTCCTGACACTAAACTAACATTTCCTCTGTTCATTAGTTACATTTTCAGTCTTTACAAATGAATTCCATTTTTATTTTTTATTCACATAATGAATTTTTATTCAAACCAAAAAATGGAAGATTTACTGTTATGCAATATTGTAATAATTGTACAAATAATATCACCACATTTGTGAATGTATATTAGACCCACCAGCTGGTGCATATTAGACGTGTGAGGTCATTTGTTTACTCTTAAACATAGGCAAAAATTTAACATTTCTGCTATTTTGAGCTCAGTTTCAAGCCATTTGCAGTATTAAAACCAATCACAATCATCTCTATATCTGTAATATATCTTCCATTCTATCAAATGAGACCAAGAAATCGCAAATACAACTATACGAAGTATACGAAAAAACACTGCAAAATCGCTTTTTTAATCGAAAATTGCGGTTTCAGTTTTTTTTCTCTCATTATGCACTGTGTGCTGCAGGATTTGTTTTACGTGGTGCACACTTACCACATAGATGTATTCTCTCATATCTAGGCCCAAATTTGCCGCTCAAAGCTTATTTGAGTGAGCTGAGCTTATGACGTAGAACTACGGTTTGGACCCTGAAAGGGTTAAGTGTTATATTGATGGTTTAACATACTTTGGTACATCCCTAATAATAATGCTTACTTTTGTTTAAATTTTTTAATGGATAATTTTGACAATCAAAAAATTCTTTTAATTTTAATTATATTGTGTGGCAATATTTAAAAAAAATTCTGTACAGAAGAATTCTATAAAAGTTGTAGTTACTCTTTAAGAAATGTGCATAGAATGACACCTAATACTGTAATTTGTCATTAAGAATATTTTCTGAGCAATTTCACATTACCTGGGTGAGAGTAGCAAGTGGACAGCGGTCAACAGGAACAGGAACTCTACAAGAATCTCCAGCTTCTATAAGAATGTGTTTGGTTGGTGTATAGTGAAGGTCCATCTCATGAGAGGCACAATTGAGAAGATCCAGTACTACATAGCACTGGTGGGGTAATTCAGCAGGAAGAACATCCCATCTGGTCACCAGTAGTGACGGTGTTACTTCAACATTAATCAGTAACTGGGTGCTACGGCAAAGTTCAGCACTCATTCCTGATCCACCAGAATACTTTATCATCAAAGTGGCTTCCAGTGTTCTTCCAGTACAGCCTGATAATAAAGAAAAAGATAAAAAGAAGTCACATTTGTCATCAGAAGCCTGAGGAGCAGGAACTCTCTGGAATTCTGAAAAATATCTACCATTTCACATTGTAATGGCATGTTTCATTTTGTTTAATTGCAGGCCAATAACGGTTTCAATTCATGTTTTAAAATGACATGTTTCTAACTAATTTGGGAATGGTGAATTAAAATCTGAACTCGGGTTTTGCTCCAGCAAGTACTATTTCTGCAAAATACAACACAATGGTGAACGTTTTCACCAAGACACAGCCATCATGGAAGAAAGATATCAGGGAAACCAGACTATCAGTTTCATGGTCGACTACTGCTGGGTACTGACGTGGGAGAGAGATACTGAAAAATGTGGTGCAAATATTCTTGTACAAGTGTATGGAAATTCCTATTATCATGCATATACAGTATATAATTATTTTATTTTAAGACATTAGTTTTGACAATGAATGCACCACACTTAACCCTTTGACTGTTTCGGTCGTATATATACAGTGGACCCCCGAGTTTCGTAAAAACTTCACTCCTGAAGTCTGCTCAAGTGCCATTACCGAACGAATTTACCCCCTTAAGAAAAAATGTCACGTAGGTTAGTCTATTTCAGACCCCCAAAAATACTTTTCCACAAGCACTTACAATATTATATTTACATAAATGTACGATTTCCGGGGTTTACGAAACTCGGGGGACCACTGTACGTCTTACGAGCCACTGTTTCAGACGTATCAATACGCCTAAATTCTAGCGGCTTCAAATCAAACGGGAGAAAGCTGGTAGGCCCACATATGAGAGAATGGGTCTGTGTGGTCAGTGTGCGCAGTATAAAAAAAATCCTGCAGCACGCAGTACGTAATGAGAGAAAAAAAACTCAGACCATTTTTTTGGATTAAAACGCTGACTTTGAGGTGTATTTTCGTATAGTGTTTATGGTTGTATTCTCTTTTGTATGGTCTCATATGATAGAATGGACAACATACTACAGAAATAGAGATGATTGTGATTAGGTTTATGATGAAAACGACCTTGAAATTGAGCTCAAAGTAGGAGAAATGTTCAAATTTTGCAAATGTTCAAGAGTAAACAAATCCCGCCACGCGTCCAATACACATCAATTGGCGAGTCTAATATTCTTTCACAAGTGCACCGATATTATTTATACCATTTTTACAATAATGCAATAGTTTGCATAACGGTAAATCTTCTATTTTTTATGTGAATAAAAAATCAAAATATAAACCAAAAGTAATATAAGAATGGCCTAAAGACGTGACTAATGAACAGATAACATCTTATTTTAGTGCCAGGAATGTCTGCATTGTTTATTCTGGACCCTATTTTGAAATTGACAACTTTTTTATTTTGCATGAAATTGGCCAAATTGCCAATTTCTGATCACTTTATTGGGTAGTTGAAATCGATAAATTGGTGGTTTCTTGTACTCAATCGATAGAACAAATGGAGTTCTAAAGAAATATCTGAGTTTGGTCAACTGAAACAATGCAATTTACCGAAAATAGGGCTCAAAGTCGGCGAAATTGCCGATGCATATATATTGCTGAGATCACTAACTTCGCGAGAGCGTAATTCCGTGAGTTTTCAATCAAATTTCAAACTTTTGGTGTCTTTACCATCAGGAAACGATTCTCTATCATTCCATAAGAAAAAATAATTTATTTATTTTTTTTAAATTTTGCGACAACAGGAGAGCACTCAGGATTGAGGGTTGCGACAGTCAAAGGGTTAATATATGACTGTTAGTTCATCTTTAACCCTTTGAGGGTCCAGACCCCCCAATCTGAAAATTCCCCACAGGGTCCAAGAATTTAAAAAACAAAAATTATTATTTTTTCTTATGAAATGGTAGAGAATCTTTTTCTGAAGGTAATAAAACAAAAAGTACAAAATTTGCTCAAAAATGGATGAAATTATGCTCTCACAAATTTTACTGTGTCAGCGACATTTACACACCGTCTATTTTTGCCTGGCGAGTCTTATTTTCAGCCAATTACATTGTTCCATTAGACCAAATTCTTAGCTTTACTTGTATGTGTTCCATTTTATCTACTGAGCACAAGAAATCGCCCAGTCAACTATTTCAACTACCCAATAAAGTGATCGGAAATTGGAAATTTGGCCAATTTCACACAAAGTTCAAAATATTCCAATTTTAAAATACAGTCCAGAATAAACAATGCAGGAATTCCTGGCATTAAAATAACATTTCCTCTGTTTATCAGTTACATTTCCAGGCTTTACAGATGAATTCCATTTTTATTTTTTATTAACAAAGAATTTTTATTCACACCAAAAAATAGATTTACTGTCATGCAATATTGTAATAATTGTATACTGTAAATAATATCAGCGCATTCGTGAACACACAATGTTTTTTGTTTACTCTTGAACATCTCTGCTACTTTGAGCTCAATTTCAAGCTATTTTCAATACTAAAACCAATCAAAATTATCTCTATGTAATATATCTTCCATTCTATCAAACGAGACCAAGAAACTGAATACAACTGTAAAAGCCATACAAAAATACACCGCAAATTCACTGTTTTAATCCAAAAACATGGTCGCAGTTTTTCTCATTATGCACTGTGTGCTGCAGGATTTAATACGGTGCATACTAGCACATAGATGCATTCTGTCATATCTAGGCCCAAATTTACCGCTCACAGCTTATCTGAGTGAGCTGAGCGCATGATGCAGTACTACGGCTTGGACCCTGGCTTCAAAGCCGTAAAACTACGGGATGGACCCTCAAAGGGTTAAATAGCCAAAATGTTTATTCAAAAGTTTCAAAAAACCTTATGTGAAAGAGAGCAAACAAGCTCACATTCATGATCAGCATATGAAGGTTAGCTTAAAACAACCATTTATGAACTGAACAAAAAGAAGGAAAACACATTCACCATTGTTCATTCCTTATTTCTCATTGTTTTCTGTATGTAAAACTATAGTTATTCTCTATAAAATGTGTTTTTTTTTAACGGATTAATTGGATTTACATTATTTCTTATGGGAAATATTGCTTCAGTTTCGTTCAAATCAGTTTTCGTCAAACTTTCTGGAACGAATTAATCACAAAAACCGAGGTTCCACTGTACATTGAGGTCAGGAAAATTAACATGAACTTAAATATTATATAATACAGTACTGTCTACAAAATATATCTAAACTGTTGCATCTGGGCACCTCTGCAAAGACAGTGATTATGTGTGAATGATGGTAAAAGTGTTTTTCTTTCTTGGGGTCACCCTGCCTCAGTGGGAGAAGGACGATGCGTCAAAAAAAAAAAAACAATTAAAATGAATTTTTTATGCTAGAGATCAACACTTTCTGCACTTTGAGGAGAGGTAAAAAAAAACTAATAACAAGGAAAGGGCCAATGCTAAATAATTTTTTTACATTCACAGTTAGCAGACAACCTCACACAAGGAATCCAAACACTTGTTACAAACACAAAACTAAAAGATCTATATGAAAAGCCCTTTTTTAACTATATGCAACCTACCAGGGGTATTTAGAGTAGCTCGAGTTCTAATACTTGACGAAGGTGCTTGAGTGGAGGTTGATGATCCAGACCTTGCACTGGATCCAGAGCGTGATGATAATAATGATGCAGATGAGTCTGTCCGACGGGCGCGTGCCCCACGGGTACTTGAGGTAGCTGCAGATTGTCTGGAGGGTAGGGAGGGAGGTCCACCTGATATCAGAGATGGTGGTTCACTGCCAGATATCAAACTAGTTGTTTCCAGGGATTCATCCAAGCGGCCAGGACAAAGGAAGTCAGAAACAGCATATACATAAAGTGTTAAGGAGGCCTTGCCACCTGGAGGGATGGGAAGCTGGGCATGAATGTTCTCTTCACTATACTGAAACACCTGAAAAACACAAATTTATTAAATTTTTAAATAAAAAACCTTACTTTTTCCAAAATAAGGATTACAGGTACTGGTATAAATTTATGGGTACAGTGGACCCCCGGTTAATGGCCATAATTCGTTCCAGAATGCTGTTCAAGTGCCGTTACCGAACAAATTTATTAACATAAGGAATAATGTAAATTAGATTAGTCCTTTTGGACCCCCAAACATACACTTACAAAAGCACTTACAAAAATACACTTACATAATTGTTAGTGTTTGGAGCAGGCCGTTAACCGGGGGTCCACTGTATTTACATAGGAAAGATTGTGTAAGACATCAGAAAACTACACATGGGAATTATTAGGAAGTAAAAGCAAGATATTTACATTATTTTCAGACATACAAGACACTTCTTCTTTCAACAAACCAGCTGTATCCCACCGAAGCAGGGTGGTCCAAAAAGAAAAACAAAAGTTTCTCTTTTTAACTCTAGTAATGTATACAGGAGAAGGGGTTACTAGCCCCTTGCTCCCGGGATGTTAGTCGCCTCTTACAACAAGCATGGCTTACGGAGGAAGAATTCTGTTGCACTTCCCCATGGGAATAAGAGGAAATAAATAAGAACTAGTAAGAAAACAGAAGAAAACTCAGAGGTGTGTGTGTGTGTGTATATATATATGCTTGTACATGCATGTGTAGTGTGACCTAAGTGTAAATAGCAAGACGTACCTGAAATCTTGCATGTTCATGAAATAGAAAAAGTCACCAGCAATCCTACCATCATGTAAAACAATTACAGGCTTCCATTTTACACTCACTTGGCAGAATGGTAGTACCTTCCTGGGCAGTTGCTGTCTACCAACCTACTACCTAGGGCATATAAGGCACGTTCCCACTAAAAAAAGGTCTCAAAATCACCATGTGCCTTATTTGCTCAAAGTCAGGAACAAGTGTAGGTTTTGGATTCCTGGCAAGTGGTGGTTTCAGTGCTGTGAGAGTTATTTGGGCCTGCAGACTGCTAACAGCAACAGTCTGGTTAATTAAAAAATCAACTAAACCTGGCCTTAGGCCAGGATGCATGGGAAAAAAGAAACCTCAAAATCAGTATGCCACAGGCTAGAAATTTAATGTGGAATGTCTTAAAACAATCATTGCTTAATAACAAACCAAGAAATAATTTAGGCAAATGAAAGTTAACGAATTGGCCCATTTCACAACAGTTACTGGGGAACAGACAAAATATTGTAACATAATACATTAAACAGTGCCTAATTCCTTGGAGAGATAAAATTATATACAGTACACAAAAAATCTTAAGATTTCAGCTAATCCTCTTACCTGATTCATCATTTCCTTGTCTATTTTAGAGTCAAGGGTAATACTGAGCTCCTCCACTGGCTGAGAAGAGACATTGTGCAGCACCACAGAACACTCATGTGTCTCCCCAGCAGACAAAGACAAATGAAGGGTTCCACACTCTTCAACCGACTTCTCAGCACCTAAACTTCCTGTATTACTATTGCCAGTCAGTATCTGCACAAAGTAATGATAATTATACCCCATAAGCTATGGAATACCTTTTACTTTGGTAATATCTAAGTAATTACATTAGCTAACAGTGATAGTTCTCTATATGATCTAAAATGGCCAGATTTCCATTATATACATGCATATATTATGAGAACAATGCCAATAATACAATTAACCGATGTGACTTAACAGGTTGGAAACCTTTTAGCTAACCTGTAACAATGGTAGTGCAGGTACAACATTTATAGTATACTGTGGTATCTTAAAATGTGGTATGAATTTTAGGCGACAATTGCTGCTGACTCCCATAACAGTAGAGGAATAACCTGTCACTCTCAACTCTCCAGCACTCAGTGGTCGTCCTCGTAGGGTGACTGCCTGAAGACTTTTCTCTGCTTTTAATACAACAGTTGATGGCCAAGCCTCAAACTGAGCCCCTTCAGTAAGCAGCATCTGTAATGAAAGAATATATACCACAACCATAAATTACAGATTTTTTTTTTTTTTTTTTTGATAAAAAATTATGCAACTCAGAAGCTTGCACATCAATGAAAGTGTTTTGAATGATTTGTATTGAAATGGCTGGAGTAGACTCTTTCTTGGGCACAAAACTGGCAGTGCTGCAGGGATTCATGTAGTATCCAATTTATTGATAGCAAAATTCACCTCGAACTTTCATCAATTGCATATACTGTACTTTTATTGAAAAATGATCTCATTCTTTACTACATACTCACTCTCCTCGTGAAAACTGTTACTTTTAATAATGTACTACCTATTTGATAAATTTGTAACATCTATCACACTGCTTCCCCCTCCACTATATTATATACCTCATCAAAATCCATGACTGTAACAAACAGTTCCTTTCCCTTATCTCAGTAGGCAAGTTCATTTACTCAGGCTTTCTGAACTCGTTATAGTAAAAATTTCTCATATGCTAACTTTTTTTTCCTTACTACCCTGTTTATATCATCAATCCACCAATCATTCCTCTTCCTCTCTGCACCCACTCTCCTATAACTACAAACATCTGCTGTTCACCCTAGCACTGCATCCTCTATACTGTATAAATAAATGAATCACGTTTAAGTAGTGCTCTGCGTGGTGTCTACAGACTTTGTTATGGCTCTCAATAAAGCTTTAAATCTGGGTCTGTATTATTATTGAAAGCCCTGTAGATGTAGAGTGAACAGTACTATAAAGAGTGCATATTAAGGTTATTTAGCGATTTAAAAAATGAACGTATATGTCAGAAGCTACTGTGTAATACAGGTGGAAGTGCAGATTTTTGTTTTATGAAAGATTTTAGGCAACTAGCTGTTGTAGATATGCTTGCCGATACCCTACCATAGGGATAGACTAAGGTGTAATATTGGGCAAGTAGTGCAGATTGAGGTAAACAATAGCAAATTTTTAATAATGTGGTACCTACTATTTTCGTTTCACTTGGGTGTCACCAATGTTTATTCAGTTGCCTGTTCTAATTCCAAATGGACTGTATTATATCTGTATTTAACCCTTTCACTCTAGTGAGCCCTGCTCACAAACTTGCTCTCAGTGTCAAAAAATATTCCCCCCCCTCCACCAAAAAAAAAAAAAAAAAAAAAAAAAAAAGTCTTACCAAAATCTTAAAAATATTTTTTTCTGTGTTATAAAAGAATTTTTTTTTTGCAATCAGTATTTACCGAGATATGGAGGCACGAAGTTGACAAAGTGAACCACTGACGGTAACATCGGCGACTGCTGCTCACTCGGTAATATTTTTACTTTTTTATTTTTATTTTCAAATATTTTATTTTTTCAAGCAACTTTTGTGGCCTGTGAGACCAATATAATGCATATTGTATATATATCTACTCGTTATATGCAACACAATAACCACATATACATTATCATTATATTGTTTAGAAAACTTGTTTACACAAACCAACAATTAAAAAAGTTGTTTATTACTATTGTTCTATAATATATATACACACACAGTCACTGTGGAACTCTTTGAAACATGGTGTTATGCACAGTGCTGTTTTACACTCCTCGCACATAAATCAAGTGTCTGCGTTTTTGTGGGCGGGTTGTTGTGCAGGTTGTTGTAGTGTGTGGGTGGTTGAAGGTGGCCTTTGGTGTGGATGTGCTGAGTCAGCGGCATGGCTACCAGCCTGGGATGCTACTGGTGCAACATGAAGCATTACACCACCACCACCACCTGCTGCCGCATGTATATTATCCATCCCAATTGTAACATTAGCCATTACCCATACACTGTCTTCCCCACCAACCATGCTTTCTTCCCCACCACCCACGCTGTCTTACCCACCACCCACACACTGTCTTCTCTTTTCACTATCTGTTCCTGGTGTAAGGCCACGGGATGTACTCTGAGATGTACTCCTTCCCCTTGGAATAGCATATGGAACACTACCAGAATGCATGTAGTCTCGAATAAATTGATTCACTGGAGAATATTCCTCTTCATTGTTGCTACTGGAATTGTAATCAAGAGCTTGGAAATCACAATCAGTATCACTATCATGACCACTGCTCACATCTGATTCTTGGACATAGGAAAATGTGAGTTTCCTCTTTCGCTGTAGTACAACTGAACATGAACGAATTGGCCCAACACCAGAGGTGGAAGGTTGATGGTCGTCCGGGTTTTCAGCACTACAGGAGGGCCTCCACATTCACGAGGGTTAGGGGATCAAGAACCTCGCAAATCTTGAAAATTCGGAAATATAATAATACATGTATAATAATAGCATTTACTTAGCCTAACAATACTGCTTCCTTAACCTAATGAACCACGAACAATCATAAA
This sequence comes from Cherax destructor, assembly GCA_009830355.1. Lineage (NCBI taxonomy): Eukaryota > Metazoa > Arthropoda > Malacostraca > Decapoda > Parastacidae > Cherax > Cherax destructor. Next base: position 127,602 of record WNWK01001294.1, read on the forward strand.
AGACATGAAAACACTGGGCATTCACGAATGTTCGAAGCTCGCGAAAGTAGAGGGCCTCCTGTATTTCTGGTATCCTGGGCATTGTTTTGGATCACAAACTCCTCCAAACTATAAAATTCATCTTCACTGACACTTCCATCTGTATTAGAACTATCACTTGGGAAGAGTCCCAATTCGCCAAGGAGTGAAGTATTCCTTACCGCTAGGCATGGTGAACAAGGCGTACTGAACTGGCACTCCCACAATGCACTGCGGCCTCCCCGATTTTTTTTATACTGCGCATACTGAGCACACAGACCCATTCTCTCACATGTAGGCCTACAAGCTTTCTCCCACCAGATTTGAAGCCACTAGAATTTTGGCGTAGTATTACAGGACCGACACTGGCTTGTAAGCCGTAATATTACAGGACCGACAGTGAAAGGGTTAACGCAAGTTTGTCTATAGTTGTCCAAGCATGTAATTTTTTTTAGTTTCCTTATCATGTTTAGTGCAGCTGTGCCAATGTCTGAGATGACAGGTGATACTATCTGGTTTGAGATGTTAAGTAAAATTTGGAAGGCTATGAATGCAAATTAGGAATAGGCCCAGAGTACAGTCTTGAGGAACACCAATGTTTAATTTCTCATTATTAATGAATTTGCAGATGCACACACGCCTGTTTAATCTTTACCAACATTATTTCTAAAGTCTTCTGAAAATAAAAAGATTTTAATTAATAACTTACCACGTTAGTAACCTTAAGTTCAAAAGGCATTGGATTCTCCAAGTCCAAACAGATCTCACATACATCTCCTTCTACCCAATCAAAGTCTGCAAGAATTAATTAGTATTACTACTTAACTGAAATTCAAGCCTTGAAAAAATTACTTTTACATTACATTTAAATTACATTACATTAGTACAGTACTAAATGTTTTTAACAACAAGACTTATTGACCACAGTTGTCCAAAAAATAATGCAAGACAAGAAAATATAAAACAACACTTTCCCAATGGTAATTCTTCACTTAGGCAGCACTAACTTTAGTGCCCCACTTAATAAGATGCAACATTTAATCCATGAAAACAGTAAATTTTCATTACTGGTGATAAAAGTGTTCAAAATGCTGTATAGTATCTGAGAGGGCTCAACCCCGTCAGTTGGTCGAGTGAATGCTAAGAGCTGGAGCTCACCCAAATGCAAACTAATAATTACAGTCACTTGCACAAATACCTTCCCCAGGATAGAATGTTCCAAATATTTGATGTTTTAGTGCTATTAAAGTACCTGTACTCACCCATTTTGCCATGAGCACGGCGATCGTTACTGCTAGTGAGAGATGTAAATGGTGAGAAGATAAATGGCCCTGAATCTTCATCTCCAGTTAGGGAAAGCTTTTTCTCTGCTCTTCTACCAGTTACTGGAGCTATTGTACGCACTTTCCTGAAAAAAAAAAAAAATTCCAACATACCACAAGAGAAATTTGATTATCCATGAAACTTATTTGATTTCAAAATAAATTACATAATTTAAAAAAATAAGTTATACAAAAATAATACCTGCAGATGGGCAAGTTGAGGAAATTGACAGGTGGGATGATAATACCAGTTTCCTGCACCACCAGAGGCACGGGCCCACTTCCACTTCTTGCACTAAGAGACTCCAACATATTTGCAGTTTCTTGACGCTCTACCTCACTCAAGTGTGGCATCATGGCACAAACTGAACAGTAAGTACCAAATTACACACTGCATTTTAAACAATGTTATTAAGGGCTAAATCACTTCTGCCACTGACACTAGCCTGGAATGTTCCTCATATTACCATTTGGTTATTCAGCATTTTAAACATTAATTTCTAACATTATCAAGCTTACACTATCATTATCAACTTGCTACTATCATGACCAATTCACTCACAGTACATACATAAATCAATCACAGTTACAAAGCAAGTAAAACTATTCTAAATATTTTTCATATTCCTCAATCTATATACATAATTCTGTTCCATTGGCTATAACTGGCAGCAAATTTAGATGGAAGGGGAAATACCTCCTTCATTTATGCCAGCAGAGATGCTACATTCTTAGGTAAGAACCCTGTAGCAAGTATAGTACCCTTCACAGAGAAGAGGTTCTTGACCCTAAGCACCAACCACTCAAACCTTCACATTAAAATGATCTAACAATGGGAAAAAGGTAGACATACCTTTTTTTTAACATTAAACTTATTATCTTCCCATATACAGTGGTACCCCGACTTACGATATTTTTTCATTCCAGAATGCTGTTCAAGTGCCATTACCAAACAAATTTATCTCCATAAGAAATGATGTAAAATAGACTAGTCCTTTTAGACCCCCAAAATTACACTTACAAAAGCATTTAAAAAAATCAACTTACATAAAAGGGTGTGTTTGGGGACCATCGTAAGTCGGGGTACCACTGTATATGGAGGGAGAATGTTGAAGACTTAGAACTTATATGTTTGTTGATTTTTCTTAAAGTAAAACATTAGGTAATGGTATCTAATACACTGCCTTTAATAGCATTCAGTACAGCTCACTAATAAGGTTGAACCTTACATTTAATTAAGCAAAGGTCTCAGAAAATTCTGATAATCACCTAATTTATTAAAATCCCTAATAAAAAAACATTATACGTGGATAATTGGGGATATTACCCAAGAATGCTTGATGGCGCGTACACAGGGCATTCTGACCCATTCGACGTGATGTACCCACTAGCTCCTGCAGTATCTGAATTTGCAATGAAGGCCAACCCTGACTACCATCTGAAAAACAAATAACACGAAAAATGATAAAGAGCCAGAAGGTAAGGTAAAGAACATTTAGATCAGTATTTTCAGTAAATATGATAGAAAAATAATATTGGTACAGAGTTATACAGTGGTCCCTCGGTTTTCGCCGAAAATTCGTTCCAGAATGCTGCTCAAGTTCCATTACCGAACGAATTTACTTCCTTAAGAAATAATGTCACGTAGGTTAGTCTATTTCAGACCCCCAAAAATACACTTGCAACAGCACTTACGAAAATACACTTACATAAATGTTTGAGTTTGGAGATGCACGAAAACCGAGGGACCACTGTATATGGTATTCACAGAACTGAGCAAAGTTTATAAGAATGCATGAAGAGCAGAGGAATAAAATTGTATTAACAAGTAAATTATGCCCAAGAGTGAGTGAATTGGAGTGAAGACTGAAGTAGACAACTGGGTCTTGTCCCCATACATTTTAGCATCCATTAGGGTAGCACAGTGAAAAGGATGAAAGATTTTATATTGTATTAGTTAATCTGAAGTTAGATGGATAAAGATGACTGCTTCTGACTGTCTATTCTGATAGTTTCATAAAAATATTGTTTAGAAAGTGGAAATACTTCCAAACCTCACTCATCATTGTCCATGGTCACCACTACCCACCATCAAATGTTCTCATTACTATCCTGCCCAAACCAACAACAGATGTTCTTCACCTGCTCTCCTACTCCTCACTACCTGTCTTAAGAGTGTAACCCACAGCCTCTATGGCCATACAAGCTTTATGTTGCCTCCACCACAATACTGTCTGCCAACTCTATGGAAATATTGTCAGGTTGCCAATCCCCACCCCTAACTATCAGACTGATTTAATGAGATGTGATTCATGATATTGTTATAGCAAAAAGCTTCATCAAGGAATTAGAGTACGTATTTGCTTAGCTATCATAGAGTAATCCACTTGCTCATTACTCTCAAATTAACGATGAACTTCCTTTTATTTTTACGGCTCATTCTCTTATAGTTTTTCTTGCATTTATGCCCCATTCATCATGGTCTCAATGTTTTAAGTCTTCATACATCTTGATATCTCCAAGTACTTTATACAGTGGTACCTCGACTTACGATATTTTTTCATTCCAGAATACTGTTCAAGTGTCATTACCAAACGAATTTATCCCCTTAAGGAATGATATAAAATAGACTAGTCCTTTTAGATCCCCAAAATTACACTTACAAAAGCGTTTAAAAAAATAAACTTACATAAAAGGGTGAGTTTGGGGACCATTGTAAGTCGAGGTACCACTGTATATGGCAATATTCCCTCTGATCCTTAATTTCTCCAATGTTGAGAATTTTAAAAGTATTACTGGTTGATTAAAATTTAGGATAAGATACTTGCAATATAACAAGTTTCTACTTACCTTTTCTAAACTGTAAAGGATCAAGGCAAATTTTGTATCCCTCCAATGTTTGCAGCAACAGACGATAACATTGACCCCAGTCTGGTTGTTGATTCTGAGGTGCTACACACCTCATTGCAGCTACACGCCGAAAGAATGAAGCTTTCCGGTGAAATCCTATTTGGTGATAGAGATCTGCCAGAGCATTGAACCGTGCAATCTGCAAGGTGACACACTGAGGATGAGACTGGAGCTGTGTCCAACTGCCCAAAATTTACATCTTTATAAAATAATCATATGTATATCCTAAATACAGTAAATTAATCAAATCACAGAACAGGTGAGTAATGAACCCATGGCAAGTGTCCTAAAACTGACAGGTCCAAAAACTTAGGAGACCCACCTGTTCTGTGATTTTTTTGCCATTGTTATTATGCTTTCACGAGATGGTAAACTACTATGAATAATAATTCTCTCTCCACAAGATGATCTAAGGAGTGTCAATATATTGTACCAATCAAATATCTACAGTTTCACGAATAAAAAATTTATGCCAATAAAATAAGTTTTTAATGCAAACCTAAGCCTATAAATTTCATTGCAGTGTGTTATTGGAATTCTTACTTTTTCCTCATCAGAGAGCTGGAGGTTAATGAAGACAACATTTGAGAGAAATTCTGCAGCCATAAGGTAGCGTCTTTGTTCAATCAATACATGTACAGCCTTGATACTAGCCTCAGTCTCCACTACTCCAGCATTACGATACTGTTATGAAGAAAGCAATTTTTTATTTTATTTTTCTCCTCATTTTCAGCAACTGAAAACAAATATACTTAGATGATGAGCTGGAATTCTCCAAATTTAAATTAAAGTTGGGAAATGATAAATATAAGGAATGAACAAAACCAAGAAACAACCTCTTCATTAAATGTTTTGTGGAACATATCAGCAAATATATATCCTGTAAATCAAACATTATGCATCTATGTTCCATTACAACTTAACTCAGCACTGACAATCATCATCTGCTAGGGTGCATTCCTTGAGGATACAGACTGAGCAGAGAATACCTATTATTTTTTATTCATTTTTAGACAAGTGTTGAATACAAGTACAGCCTTTCCTCACTTAACGCCGGAGTTCTGTTCCTATAATGGTAGTGGGTTTGTGTCAACCATCTTTGATATTGTTTTAATGTCACCTTTGCACCATTTATAAAATTTTTAGTATATTTTTAAATGTTTATACAGTAGTGTACTGTACAGTGGTACCCCGAGTTTCGTACAGCTCCCAACTCGAACAATTTTGTAAGTGTATTATTGTAAGTGCTTTTGTAAGTGTATTTTTGGGGGTCTGAAACGCACTAATCTAATTAATCCTTATGGGAACAAATTCGTTTGGTAACAGCACTCGAACACCCTTCTGGAACGAATTATGGCCGAAACTCAGGGTACCACTGTATATTGTAATAAACAGAATAGAGGAAATCAGCTCTAACATACATTATTTAGGTATGAATAATGGTCAGAGAGCCCGTTTAAAGTCCGAGTCGTTGGTAAACGAGTACATTGTTAAGTGAGGAGAGGTTGTATTGAATTTTGAATTTTAGTTTGTTCGCTCAAGTATATTTCTAGAAATTTACCTTAATTTTGAGTGTTAATTATCCTAAGATTGTTTTGATTTCTTGATTTATTACCAAGTGATATGTAAAGGGAACAATGCATTAACATGTGAATACTGAGCTGTGTAATGCTTCAATTATAAAATAAATGTGTATCTATCATTACTTAATTCAGTTAATTTACACACTACAGTAATGAATTGAAGAACTTTCTTTTGTCATGCATAATACAATATTAGTAAACTAGGCACATTATAAGGTTTATAAGAATTTTAAAGATCAGCCTAATGAATTTAGTAGTGATTTAATATCTTTTATACTTTTTTTTTTTTAACACTGACCATCTTCCATCGAGGTAGGTGGCCTGAAAAAGAAGAAGCCCTTTCACCATCAATTACTTTATCACTGTCTTGCCAGACACACTCCAATAATACAGTTCAGATGCTCCTCCAAACTGCAATATCCCCACCCCTCCTTCAGAGTGCAGGCATTACTTCCCACCTCCAAGACTCAGTCTAGCTAACCAGTTTCCCTTCAACATTATTGCTACTCCTTCCTAATTTCAAACTCTCTCAGATACCCCTGGCCTAATCCCATTTATTTCTCCCCACTGAAACTCCCATACCCCCTTCAGTTTTGTTTCATTTAAGAGCCAGGACATCCAGCTTCTTTAACCCTTTGACTGTCGGAGGCCCCTTTCTGAAACTGTCATTCTATGTCTCAAAATTTTGGAAAAAAAAAAAAAATTATTTTTTCTTATGAAATGATAGAGAATCTTTTCCCGATGGTAATGACACCAAAAGTATGAAATTTGATGGAAAACTTACGGAATTACGCTCTCGCAAAGTTAGCGATATATACACATCGGCGATTTCGTCGACTTTGAGCCCTATTTTCGGCCAATTCCATTGTTACAGTCGACCAAACTCATAGCTATCTCTTTAGAACTCCATTTGTTCTATCGATTGAGTACAAGAAACCACCAATTTACCGATTTCAACTACCCAATGAAGTGGTCAGAAATTGGCAATTTCGCCAATTTCATCCAAAATAAAAAAGATGTCAATTTCAAAATAGGGTCCAGAATAAACAATGCAGACATTCCTGGCACTAAAATAAGATGTTATCTGTTCATTAGTCCCGTCTTTAGGCCCCTCTTATATTACTCTTGCTTTCTATTTTGATTTTTTATTCACTCAAAAAATAGAAGATTTATTGTTATGCAGACTATTGTATTATTGTAAAAATGGTATAAATAATATCTGTGCACTTGTGAAAGAATATTAGACTCACCAGTTGATGTGTATTGGACGCGTGGCGTGATTTGTTTACTCTTGAACATTGGCAAAAATTTAACATTTCCGCTACTTTGAGCTCAATTTCAAGATCGTTTTCATCATGAAACTAATCAAAATCATCTCTATTCCAGTAATATGTATTCCATTCTATCAAATGAGACCACGAAAAAGAGAATACAACCATAAATACTTTACGAAAATACACCTCAAAGTCTGCGTTTTAATCCAAAAAAACGGTCGGATTTTTTTTTTCTCATTGTGCACTGCAGGATTTTTTTTATACTGCGCACACTGACCACACAGACCCATTCTCTTATGTGTGTGCCTACCAGCTTTCTCCCGTTTGATTTGAAGCCGCTAGAATTTGTGAGTATATATACGTCCGAAACACTGGCTCGTAAGACGTATATATACGACTGAAACAGTCAAAGGGTTAATACATGACACTGACAATCGTCTCTTATTATCTGCACTACATCCATGCACATTCAAACATCCCAACTTTATCAAGTTTTTCTTCTTTTACACCTTTAATAAAAACAATTTTCTTACCTTACTATAGTGGACTATAGCTTCTCTGTATTTATCAACTATATCATCTGGAGAAAGACAATGTTTACTAGTCTGTTTAACAATGGTGGGATCAAGGCCTGTTGGTAATGAGTTGGTGTTCACTGATCCATTGCGACTTCTGTTTCCTACGCCACCTGAGCCTCCTTGATTACCCCCAACTCCGAGACTTGAGAAGCGTTGAAGGCCAGAGCTACGGCGTAAGTTGGGGTAAAGCATCACCACTGAAGCTGCACAAAGGCCTTCAAAACAAGCTGCGGAATTGCATTATTGCATAACTATCGAATTAATGCACTTAGGATGTTTAATATTTTACAGGTAATAAATTATCACCATAAGAACAAACTTTTCCAGATTTTAAGGATATTTATATTAACATAAAAATAACTACTCAAAGTTACATTTTCAGTTTTGTGGACCATGCATTTTAAACCCCAATTTCCCCAATCCCAGGTGATTGGTTGGCAGGGCAATGCTTATCAGTATGTTAACATTTTATTTTCATTCAGCAATACTGCTATACACTATTTTTACACACTCATAAGCAAATAAATTATTTCTCCAAGACACTGTGCTAAAATAAATGTTTTTTAACTTATATAGAGGAAGATGAATAAAGGTTCTCCTTTCAACAAATCGGCCGTTTCCCACTGAGGCAGGGTGGTCCAAAAAGAAAAACAAGTTTCTCTTTTTAACTTTAGTAATGTATACAGGAGAAGGGATTACTAGCCCCTTGCTCCCGGCATTGTAGTCGACTCTTACGACACACATGGTTTACGGAGGAAGAATTCTGTTCTACTTTCCCATGGAGATAAGAGAAAATAAGAACAAGAACTAGTAAGAAAACAGAATAAAACCCAGAGGGATGTGTATATACACGCTTGTACATGCATGTGTAGTGTGACCTAAGTGTAAGTAGAAGTAACAAGACGTACCTGAAATCTTGCATGTTTATGAGACAGAAAAAAGACACCAGCAATCCTACCATTATGTAAAACAATTGCAGGCTTTCATTTTACACTTGCTTGGCAGGATGGTAGTACTTCCCTGGGTGGCTGCTGTCTACTGTTGTGGCCTCCTACCAATATGGTGGTTGGGTAGTTGACCTGCCGGCCGGCAGTACCACTGGTTACGTCATCAAACCCAATGTGGGGACTGCTGAGCCGGCTTGACTGACAGTGTACACCAGACTCTCACAGAGTGTACTCCTGACTTCAGAATATACTTGCTGGTGACAAAGCCTTAGACTCTCATAAATCTACTGGCCTTTGAGAGTATTCACCAGACTACTGAAGTGGACACCTGCTGACTTAAGACTTCTAGCTCAGGGACCTGTGATTCTCTTGTCAGGGAACACCGACGTGGAAAGCCAGGGTGTGTTGTACCTGGTGAGCGTGTGTCAGAGGACACACCTAGAAAGTCAGGGTGTTGTACCTGGTGAGCTTTGTGTGATGTGACATGGACAGAAGCAGTGGAAAGCCAGGGTGTGTTGTACCTGGTGAGCTTGTCAGGTGACACGGACAGAAGCAGTGGAAAGCCAGGGTGTGTTGTACCCGGTGAGCTTGTCAGGTGACACGGATTCCTTAGTATTGTGAAAAGTCAGGGTGTGGTAACCTGGAGTGTCAGGTGACACGACACAAGTTAGAAAGGGTCGTGTAACTCGGAGTGTTGAAGTGTCAAATGACGCGCTGCAAAGGTTTCCTTAGAGACTGAATGTCATGACACTGGTGAAAAGGTAGTGTTGTGGGTACCATGGAGACGGTGTGTCTGAGAACACGGTGACAAGGAAGTGTCAATTGATACAATGATTGAGTGTTATGACAATAGGGTTGGTAGTGTCATAAGACACAGGAAGGTGGCAGTGACATATGACACAGAGGCACTAGGGTTTTATGATTGTTTTTACTTGTTACATTATTATAATTACTTTTACTATGACTTTGTATATATAAAATGTGATATCGATACCAAAGATTATGTATGCAAGGTATACCAGAGATAGACTATGTTTTTATACAAAGTATATGACTGTTTTTATACTAATAGAATTATACTAAATATTAGAAATTGTAGAGTTTATTGTTATCCCGAACACTCCCTTATTACAACACTAGTAACAGGCTCTGGAATAAATGCACTCTACCTGTGTGCAGGTAATGGTGTTAAGTAAAACTAGTGTTTATTGTAATATCTACCAACCTACTATACCTAGGATGAATAAATGTATGTAGGAAATAAAACATAAGATGCGGGTCAGCCTATAATGTCTTCAGTTACTCTATCATTACTCATTCAGCTATGGAAAAAGTAAAATGGTTGTTGTAGGCATTTGTGGCAGGTAATTTTCTAAAATACAGTACTTGCTGACAGAAAGATATTTGTAAATAGTAGATCAGTAATTAAATAATTGGTTTTGGAAGAAGGAGGAAGAGGCAGTTTCATTTGAAATTTCTAGAGATTTTAAAGCGCACTTTTGACCAGTTTATCTTGTTATTCATTTTTAATACTCCAGTTGTCTCCCATGAGGTAGGGTGACCCAGCAAAGAGGAAATCACTTTTACTCAATCAATGTCTAGCCAAAAGCATGCTGACAGTCCAGTTCAGATAACCCTCCAAACTCCAATTCTGAGTGCAAGCACTGTACTTTCCACCTCCAGGACTCAAGTCTAGCTAACAAGTTTCTTGTTTGTTCTTACAGCAATTATACAGAAAAAAGGGTTACCAGACCCTTGCTCCCAGCACTTTGGTTACCTTCTACAACAAGAACGGCTTACATAGGAATTCTCATCGACTTCCCGATGGAGATGAAAGGAAACATTACAAGAACAAGAACTATTAAAAGATTAGAAGGAAACTCAGATGAGTGTATACATACACAAACACACACACACATATATGCACAACTACATGTGTGGTATGAACTAGATGCAAATACATGTAGCAAGATATACTTGCCATCTTTCGTTTTTTTTTTATTTAGTGGAAGTAATTACTGGATACTGATACAAGTGTTGTGGTGAAATGACATTTAATACTCCACACATATTTAGTGTCAGTTTTATGCTATGTTGGCTGCCAACTTGTTCATTTGATCTAGCAGATGGGGATGAAGATGCAGTATAAATAGATTACACATCATTGGATTGGGATTGCAATTCTTTAATTTTCTTGGGAATACATGGGAATGTGTTCTGGAGATGCAACAATAATTATCTATTATACACCTGTTGCCATCAGATGATAACAGGTACAAATATACCTGTTATCATTCTCACTAGCATGAACAATAGGCAATGACTTACTAGCCTGTGATGACATAAGTCTAGTCCAAAATCAATATAAAAAAAATAAGTAATATAAAATGTGCTAAGTTTAAATGTCTTGGGTGCAAACAAAACACAGGTCAACAAAGTGTTAGTGGGAAGAGGGTAGCATGAGGCAGTGGTAGTCAACCAGTGTCTGTAACCGGAAACAAAACTTGAGAAGTGTATGCCACCTTCCCAAATTCCAAAAAGTGAGCTGCTTGGTAGTGGCCAGGGCCAAGGAAGGTTGGGGAAGAAATGGACTCCTGTTTGAAATTAGCAATATAAAGATGTGTACATTCCTTCTGAATACCTGGTAGTTATTTGCATGACATGATGAATTATCACTAGTTGCTCTCTTTAGTCTACTACAGCTTCTTCACTTCTCCACACTGTACCATATAAGAATATTGAAAGAAAGTACTGTACTACCTCTTAATACAGTAATAAGCCTTACATACACCCTACATACAATGAAATCAAGACAGTTAACAACTCACCAGCAAGCCAGAGCCAATCATTACAGTTTCGGAGTGTGTCTGCTGCATAGCTGTAATGCATAATGGCTTCAGTAGGCAAGCCTGCCTGCAGTGTCAGGTCAGCCAACTGTTTTCTTAACCGGCCCCCACACCGCTTCTTGTTGGTTCGTGAATCCATATCCAAACCAATAAAATCCTGAAGGAAATCCATTTAATAATTTTGTAAAAAAAGAATAAATTCATATAGTCTTATGAATGGATATTAATATTAGTGAGAAAAATTGGCAGTTTAAATATATATAATTTTAAACGTTAGGATAACATTTACACCCTACCCAAAAATTGGAGATAAAACTAAATTTGTTATTCTCCATCCTAGATCATTATCAAATTGCAACTTGATAACATCACAGGAAAAAGGAGTACTGTACTGCAGTAGTCCTACAGGCCTAGGTCCTAACACACACATACCCATTCCCACTCTACTTCAAAGCTACCCACGATAGAATGGTCTGAGATAGACAGAAGAATTATCTATCGTGGGTTAGCTATGATACTGTACTAGAACTGATGACAAGCAACAGTATGTTCATTCATATTATAATCATTATCAACAAAGCTTAAGCAGAACAATAGTTTATCAAGCATTTTATCTATTAAAAAACACATTAATGTATTGCAAATTAGTTAAACCCCTGGACTACATGAGAATTTAAGGCTATTCCTTAGGTTGGACAGATATACAAATGGGTGTGGGTGGGTGAGTTGGACTTGCCTAACATGGGCCAGTAGGCCTACTGCAGAGCTTAATTATTTGTTACCACCTTTATACCAAATATGAATGCTATATCCTAAACTTTGCAAGTAAATCTAAACTTTCTTATAAAAGAAAACATGTCTAAATAACCAACGTCTAAAGCGACATACATACTTCAAGGTTAAAATATTAATTTGCATAACCAATTAAAGGGTTAAAATACTTGAAACTACTGCAAAAAACCAACGTTCATCTAATGAGCATGTATATTACAAGTGCTTGATAACTGTACTGTAAGGTAAAATTTATTTGCCTCAGAAATACAAGATTTAGTAGTGTACACATCATCCAACTCAGATACGAGCTTGTTTACCATATGAAATGGTACTCATAATAAAGGCTCATCCCCGACTCCCATTTTCTTCAAATAAAGGGGTCACCAGAAAAAATTAATAAAAGTTTTTAATTAGCAACTATGGTATATTTACAAAGCCTTGTTTGAAAAATATGATAATTAACTAAAGCACACATGCTACCTCAGCAGGTAACAAGAATTACTTACATACAGTGGTACCCCGGTTTACGATATTTTTTCATTCCAGAATGCTGTTCAAGTGCCATTACCAAACGAATTTATCTCCTTAAGAAAAGTTGTAAAATAGACTAGTCCTTTTAGACCCCCAAAATTACACTTACAAAAGCATTTAAAAAAATAAACTTACATAAAAGGGTGAGTTTGGGGACCATCGTAAACCGGGGTACCACTGTACTTGTACTGTATTAAAGAATAAAAAGGCACAATACTGTGACTGGAAAAATACACAAATAACCCGCACATAGGAGGCTGAAACTTTTAAGAAGTTTCAGTCCGACTTGGACCATTCACTAATCACAATGTATTAATTAAATGCAACTATTCATTGCATTAACCAGTTAATTGATTTAGTTGGACTTGAGTCCTGGAAATGGGAAGTACAATGCCTGCACTTTGAAAGAGGGGTCTGGGATAGTGACAGCTGGGAGGGACAATTCTCAGCTGTCGTATCTGAGCTCCTCTGCAAAGACAGTGATTAGGTATGAGTGTGGTGAAAGTGTTGAATGATGATGAAAGTATTTTCTTTTTGTGGATTTTCTTTCTTTTTGGGTCACCCTGCCTCGGTGGGAGACGGTAAACTTGTTGAAAAAAAAAAAAATTATTGTACATGTATTGCTAACCTTGCGTTCAAATGGAGCACACAGAAGTGGAGGTCTTTCCAACTTTTCTTGACTTTTATCAAGACGCTTTGACTCGAGCACCCAAAACAAGGAACTTACAAACTCTTGCAGCTGACTTTCTATATTGACAGCATGATCACCAGTTGGGTAGAAGAGAGCTCTAGTCTTAAAATTAGAGGGAGGCTGCAGGGAGACTCTAGAAGAATGGGATGTCGAGGTACTGATGGAGGATTGGCTGGTATCATGAGCAGAGTCATGAACGGAGTCTTGCGCAGAATCTGCAGTTAAATCCCGTGGTGAATCAATCTTGGTATCATCACAGCAACCAACTTCACTTGTACTTTCACTCCCTGAGTCTGACCCATTAACATGATTTGAATAGATTTTTAGGTCTGCCATGCCTTCTGAAAGACCCTGTGAACTATCTGCATGACTGTCAAAATCTGTCAATTTGTCTTCACTGCTAACAGTTTCATACACACCACTGTCTCTATCAGTGCTACCTGCAGAGACCTTCTTAACGTGTGTTGGATGGGTATGTCCATTAATAGTTACTGGGTGGGTGCCAGAATCCAGCTCCCCATTAGGTTCCGGAGAGGTTCCCCGAGAAGGTCCACGAGAATCTGCTTCATACATAGTACCATCAGGGTTCAGACCCAAAATAATACATCTCGAGTCATACAGTGTAGACGAGTATTTAACTTTGAGACTTTCATGTTGTTTGCAAATGTCATTAAGATCACTTTGACTACCCACTTGACCTGTCAAAGAAAATAGAAAAATAAAACATTCAATAGAAGATAAAATAACTATGAACTCATTTATTCAGTTCCATACAGTACTGTATAGAAAATAAACAGATTAAAGGTAAAAGAAATATTTATAACATATTGAAGGTTTGTTAAAATATTCTTTCACACAGTCATCAATAAAAATTATTACCTATTGTGATTATGCCAAGAACTCTACGATGTGTTTGGAAATCTCCCCAATCATTGTTCTCCACAGGGTAGTCTCGGCGGTAGGTGACCCACACTGGCCGCTGGGACCCATTTGAATCGCTTACCTTCACATGACCTACACGGCTAATGCGATCGTAGAGTTTATGAAATGAACGGCTCTTTAATTGGGACCCTGGAAATAAAACAATTATATATAAAACAAAATTTAATAACATGAAGAACAGTGTCAGTATACTATACATAGTGGTACCTCGACAAATGAGCAGCTCCCAACTCGAACAATTATGTAAGTGTATTTCTGTAAGTGTATTTTTGGGGGTCTGAAATGGATTAATCTAATTTACATTATTCCTTATGGGAACAAATTCGTTCGGTATCAGCACTCGAACAGCCTTCTGAAATGAATTAAGCTTCTAACTCGAGGTACCACTGTACATCTATATACAGTATATATATTGTACAAACAGTACATATACATTATTTTAACTTATTTACCATCTCTTACCAAGGTATGGAGAAAAAAAAAATCACCATCCCATCTTGCCAAGTGTGCACACATCACAATTTGAATAACCTTCCAAACTGCAATATACCTACCCCTCCTCCTGAGTGCAGGCATTGAATTTCCAACCTTCACAACTAAACCAGCTAACCAGTTTCCCCAAAATTCCTCAAATAGAGCCGAGCTCACACTCAATAGCACTTAGTCAATAAAAGCACTTTTCTCCATTAAAAACTAAATTGTTGATAACACAGTTAAAATAATTGTAGAACAATGAAAGATATACGTACTACCAAAATATTTTTTTTTTTTTGCTAAATTTTACCTGAAGATACAAAAAATTAAATAGTACATAATTTATATTTTTTTCAAACAAACAAGCCCAACAAGTACCTTGATTACTTAATGCCTGTAGTACTAGAAAAATATAAAAGTAATGAACAATTATCCATTAAGGACAATGGAGAACCAGAGAACATATAGCAAACCACTAAATAGTGCTGCAAAGTGGTCAAAGCCAAGTATGTACTTTGGTATTACAGAAATACAGTTGTACTGCCCATGATACAGTACCTATGACTAGCATATGCCATGCTTCAATTCTTGTAACACTGAAAAATAATCATTTGTTCCATTAAGAAATTCTAACCTTTAAATATCAATGTTTTTGAAAAATTGCAAAATTCTATATATGTACAGTGGTACCTCGAGTTACGAGCAAAATTCGTTTCAGACGGCTATTCAAGTGCCGATACCGAAGGAATTTTTTCCCATAAGAAATTATGAAAATTAGATTAATCCATTTCAGACTCCCAAAAATACACTTACATAATTGTTCGAGTTGGGAGCTGCTCGTAAGTAGAGGTACCACTGTACTATATAAGAATGGTCTACTATGTAGACCATTCATATAGTATATATATATGTTAAATAGTACTTAATAAAAAATAAAAAAAATTTAACACATCGGCCATTTCCCACAAAGGCAGAGTGACTAAAAAAAGAGAAACTTTCATCATTATTCACTCCATCACTGTCTTGCCAGAGGCATGTTGATACTACAGTTAACAAAAACTGCAACATATCTACACCCTTCTTTTAGAGCATAGGCAATGTACTTCCCACCTCCAGGACTCAAGTTTGGCTAACCAGTTTCCCTGAATCCCTTCATAAACGTTACTCTGCTCACACTCCAACAGCATGTCAAGTCATAAAAACCATTTGTCTCCACTCGCTCCTATTTAACACACTCGTGCACACCTGCTGGAAGTTCAAAGCCCTTCGCACACAAAACCTCCTTTACCCCCCTTCAACTATTCCTAGGACGACCCCTACCCCACCTTCCTTCCACTACAGATTTATACATCCTCCAAGTCATTCTATTGTTCCATCCTCTCTAAATGACTGAACCACCTCAACAACCCTTCCTCTGCCCTCTGGATGATACTTTTAGAAACCCAGCACCACCACCTAATCTCCAAGCTATAGATTCTCTGCATTATATTCACACTGCACATTGCCCTCAGACACATCTCCACTGCCTCCAGCCTTCTCCTTGTTGCAACATTCACCACCCATGCTTCACACCTATAAGAGCACTGGTATAACTATACTCTCATACATTCCCCTCTTTGCTTCCATGGATAACATTCTTTGTCTCCACAGACTCGACTCCTCAGTGCACCACTCTTCTTTTTCTTCTCGTCAATTCTATGATTCACAGACCCATCTGCTGACAAGCCACTCCCAAAAGTCTGAATACATTCACTTCCTCAATACTCCCTCCCTCCACTCTGATATACAATCCTTCATTACTTAAATTTTTTGTTATCCTCATCACCTTGCTCTTTCCTATGTTCATTTTTAATTTCCTTCTTTTACATATCCTACCAAACTTGTCTACCAACCTCTGCAACTTCTCTTCAGAATCTTCCAAAAGCATGGTGTCATCAGCAAAAAGCAACTGTGACAACTCCCACTCTGTGTTAGATTCTTGTTTCTTAATCCCACACCTCTTGCCAACACCCGAGCATTCACTTCTCTTACAACCCCACCTATAAACATATGGAACAACCATGGTAACATCACACATCCATTAGGCCCACTTTTACTGGGAAATCTTCCTCTCTCCTACATACCCTAACCTGAGCTTCACTATTCTCGTAAAAACTTTTCACTGCTTTCAATAACTTGCCACCTATTCCATACATTTGCAACATCTGCCACGTTGCCCCCTATCTTCCCCATCATATGCCTTTTCTAAATCCACAAATGGAACAAAAGCCTTTTTTTACCCTTATCTAAATACTGTTCACCTATATGTTTCACTGTCAACACTTGGTCTTCACATCCCTTACCCTTCTTAAAGCCTCCTTGTTCATCTGCAATCCTGCTCTCCATCTTACTCTTAATTCTTTCAATAATAACTCTTACCATACACTACCAGTGATGCATAACAGGCTTATTCCCCTATAATTTTTACACACTCTTTTGTTCCCTTTGCCTTTATACAAGGGAATTATGCATGCTCTCTGCCAATCCCTATGTACCTTCCCCTCTTCCATACATTTATTAAATAAAAGCACTAACCATTCCAAAACTATATCCCCACCTGCTTTTAACATGTCTTTATCCCATCAATCTCAGCTGTTTTACCCCCCTTCATTCTACCCACTGCCTCACACACCTTCCCCACACTCACAACTGGCTCTTCCTCACTCCTGCCCAATGCACAAAATCACAACTTTATCATATTAAAATTTTCTTACCTCTAAATATTAATCATTTTTCATAGGCAGAGGATATGGGATAAACCATATGCCTAGTTTGTAATATGTGAGCTAAGAACTTGATAAGATGTAAACTAAGATACACACAACTGAGCAAATAATACTTACCCACTTGAGTGACAAGCACCAGCAGGGTCTGGTGGTGGTGGGGACTGGTGCAGTAGTCTGGGTAACTCATGGTGGTGTCGGGCGGTGGGTTGGAGAGAATAACACTTACTGAAGACCTCATGTCCCTCCCCGCCCGGACCCCTCAACCCTAGACACACCCTGAAAATAATAACACAATGTTAATATAGAGTGTATACCAGTACATTTATTCTACAGTTCACTTCACAAGCTAACAACCTCAGAGCTGTTATTCTACCTCAGATCATTAACAAAGAACAGTGCTTGATCTAAGGTATACTACCATCTTCAAGATACAACCCTCAATGGTTAAGCATTCAGGGGCAAGAGGGGGTGAACATAAGAAAGAAGGAACACTGCAGCAGGCCAACTGGCCCATGTGAGGCAGATCCAAGTCACCTACCGGCTTAAGACAATGCCCTAACCTAGTCAAGTCACGTCACATTCACTTAAGGAAAGAGCACGGCATCTGACCTAGCAGCACAAGCTAGTCAGGTTCAACTCTCACCCACCCACACCCACTCATGTATTTATCTAACCTAACCTATTTTTAAAACTACACAACGTTTTAGCCTCTATAACTGTACTTGGGAGTTTGTTCCACTCATCCACAACTATTACCAAACCAATGCTTCCCTATATCCTTCCTGAATCTGAATTTTTCCAACTTAAAGCCATTGCTTCGAGTCCTGTCAATACTAGATATTTTTAGCATGCTATTTACATCCCCTTATTTATTCCTGTTTTCCATTTATATGCTATTTACATCTCCTTTATTAATTCCCGTTTTCCATTTATACACCTCAATCATATCTCCCCTAATTCTACGCCTTTCTAGAGAGTGCAGACTCAGGGCCCTCAGTCTATCCTCATATTATATTATAATCAAAAAGAAGCGCTAAACCACAGGGGTCATACAGCACAGCAGGTTAGGGCAGGATGCAGGGAGAATAGGTTGTAAGAGGGAGAGGGATGATTAGTAGGGTATGGAGTGCAGCAGGACAGTGAACAGTGCAGGGACAGAGGATAGCAAGATATTGAGGTAGAAGGGACTGAGGGGAGCACTAGAGGCACAATCCTCAGAGCCTGTGCAGCAAGTCAGCTGCTGTCAAAAAGTCAATGAGAGAGTCAGGATTAAAGGAGGGCCCATCAGCAAGAAGGGAAGTCAAAGAAAGGGCAGCAGAGCGAAGACGACGTTGGAGGCAAACTCTACATGCTCGCTGATAGAGTGGGCAGTCCAACAGAATATGGCAAACATACTGGAACCTGACAATGCTCACAGAGAGGGACGGAGCCTCTCCATGAGATACCCATAAGTAAGACGAGTGTGGCCGATGCGAAGACGGGAGAGTGTAGTCTCCCAACCTCGACATTGGTGACAAGAAGGCCAGAAACCTATACTCGGTTTAATAGAATGGAGTTTGTTATTTAGCAGGTCAGACCAGCGTTGTTGCCAACGGGTGCGAAGGTGGGTAGCAATGACTGCAAAATAGTCCGTGAATGGAACACCTCTATATGAAACTGGAAGGTTATGTACTGCTGACCGCGCAGCAGTGTCTGCCTGTTCATTGCCCTGTACGTCAACATGACCAGGGACCCAGCAAAAAACAATATTTTTGTATTTGCTAGAGATACGGCGTAACCACAGTTGGATACGAAGAACTAGGGGGTGAGGTATATCAAATTTCCGGATAGCCTGTAAAGTACTAAGGGAGTCTGAAACGACCACAAATGTCTATTCTCATAGGGAAAATTTCTGATACATGGAATCAACTTTGTCATCCTCCTTTGTACGTTTTCCAGAGCATTTATATCCATTCTGTAATACGGTGACCAAAACTGTGCAGCATAATCTAAATGAGGCCTAACCAAGGATATACGTATAGAGTTGAAGAATTTATGGTGCTTCAGGTACGTCTTATTCACCTACTTGCTGGTACTGCATACCATTAATTACCTTTGATGAGTTTCGAGTCTTTCTACTCCCGGAGTCTGGCCATGGGCCAGGCTTGTCTGGTGCTAGCCTGGTCAATCAGGCTGTTGCTACTAGAGGCTTGTTGCCCCACATATCCATCACAGCCTGGTTGATCCAGCACCTAGTGAAGATACTTGTCCAGTTTTCTCTTGAAGACGTCTACATTTGTTCTAGCAGTGTTTCTGATATCTTCTGGTAAGATGCTGAATAATCTGGGGCCATGAATGTTGATACAGTGTTCTCTTATTGTGCTCACCGCACCCCTGCTTTTCACTGGGTTTATTTTGCACTTCCTCCCATATATTTCGCTCCAGTATGTTGTTATAGCAGTGTGCAGATTTGAGACCAAGCCCTCAAGTACTTTCCAGGAATTAATTACCACGTATCTCTTTCTCCTCTGCTCCAGTGAGTACATATTTAAGACTAAGGCGTTCCCAGTAATTTAAACACTTTACTGGCTCTTTACGGGCTATAAACAATCTCTAAAAAATTAAATGTTTTGTATCAAAAGGCTTCTAAAATTTACCATGAATCCTTACACATTTCAAAAAGACCAAGGAAGCAAAAATTGTCAATACCAGAGAAACTACACAAATACTCTGTATCCGGACATCACCAACCCTTCTTGTTCAAAACCCATAAAAAACACAAAGAAAAGTAAAATGCAAATCTAAGTATTTAATGCTTGGCTTTTTTTTTTTTTTTACAGAGTTTTACAGTATATGAGTTTACAGTATATGATTAAACTTAAATGAAAGAAAAATATAGATAATTTACCTTGTATACAAGAAGTTTTAGCACTTTAAACATATTTGGTGACAGTTGCAAGACTGCACTATGATGCAAAACACACCTGAGAGAGTCAACTGTAGTTAAAATTCACTGTACAGTATTGATTGATTAACTGCTGTGTGTTGACCCCTGACCCCTGTTCTGCAGTGTAGTCTGCAGAACACAGTCTGGTGCACCTTGAGGCTGCATGCGGCCATAGGTCCATGGGTTGTTGTTGGTGGTGGTGGAGAGGGCCGTGCGGTGGAGGGAGCGAGAGTGGAAGAATATAGTGAATGGGTGGGTGGAAGAATATAGGGAGTGGGTGAATGGGTCAGCGAGTGGCATGCCTGGCACCAGCTGACCCTGACCTTTGACTTTGACCTTTCCGTAGTGCCTCCCGCCAGTGACCATCACTTCCCGGGAAACACGCTCGTCCCCTCCCTTCCCCCACTATCCTCACCGGGGGCACCCATCCAACCCACCCCTTGCCAACCACCAGCACACAAGTTTAAAGGAGACAGTTGCAAGCGGACAGAAAGCAAACGAACCAAGACACACACAGAGGGAGAAACTACCGGATCAATCCGATAGTTCCACCGTTCAATAAAAATCAATCCAATAGTTCCACCGTTCAATAAAAATCAATCCGATAGTTCCACCGTTCAATAAGGATCAATCTGATAGTTCCACTGTTCAATAAGGATCAATCCTGTAGTTCCTCTGTTCAATAAGGATCAATCCAATTTGTAAAACGAGCTGCCATACTAAGCAGGTCAGCATATGAACAATCAAGTCACATTCTCAAACGACACACTTTTAAAGAGGTAAGATTGTAGTTTAAAACGTCATGCTGATATTTACATTACCATGCAGTGCTATAAGTTCTCATAATTTTTTACGTGTGGTTATTAGGTCTTTTTCTCCAAAACATAGTGTATTTTTCAGTTTCCTGTTTGTGCATGAATGGTATACAATACCGACGAGATGAAGAATTAGGCACACGGCAACATCTGGGTAACTGGATGGCGAAACATCTACTAATAAAGATACTCAGATGTTGCACGTGTCTTCTTCACACAGATTTGTATTCAGAGTTATGATTGCGAGGGTAATCAATGGTTCTTAGCCTGGTCGCTTAACATAATAAAGTTATTAAACTAGGTTAACATACCTTTGATATACCTTTGAAGAGTTTCGAGAGTATCTACTCTCTGAGCCCGGCCATGGGCCAGGCTCGTCTGGTGCTTGCCTGACATCACTGACATCAAGAGAAAGGGAAACTCACCCGAGACACGGGTCTTGGCCATATGAAAACCCACTCAATGACCCTTCAGAGCTTCGTCAAGATGGCACTGTCAGTGAAATCTTTACAAAGATCTTAAGAGGAAGAGCGAGTCGAGTAGAGAGGAAAGTGTGAAGGAACTAGTCGTCAAGGATTGGGAAGACGACATACGTGGGTCAATTTACCAACGATCAAAATGTGGTGTATCAACTATCAAGCGGTGTGTGTGGTTCACACCCCTCTTGCACTGTTGCTGTAATGGTGTGCGAGATTACACGGTGGTGATACTTTCTTGTTATCCAGTCTATTAGTTTAAGGTTTTTGTGTCATGATTTGTATAGCAGTTGTGATAGTAACACCTATGCGTCATTTGTGCTAAAGACATTCTGACAGTGTCAACCCTAAGTTTCTTGCATTCGTATTCTGTTCTAAAGTACTTTGTTGTCATCAGTTAAGATTACATCTCTTGAGTAAAGCCCAATGATAGTTTTTATCCTTGGATTCAACATGAAGGAAACATTTTGGAGGACTTTCAATTTAGCGGATGGCTTTTTGCACTTTCCTGGGAAGTGTACGAATCATTTAGCTTTTTATTCAGTGGTTTTCATTTCTCTAGCCAGAGCTTATTTTCCTAGAGAAAATGTGGTACCTTCGAGAAGTTCCTTATTTTTCCTATGCATTTTTTGATGAATAACGTGTTTCTAGTGACGCTGTACCTATCCCTTACAGGCACTGTATAGTGCCACTATGCTCATCTTCAATGCCACTATGTATCTTCTCCAGTCACCGAGTTTTAAGTCACGTAACCCCAACGTTCCCAATCATGTTTCAGGAAGACAATTATTAACTTGTTCCCAGTTAATTCATGTTGAACTCTGAATGTGATGTGTTCGACATTTTATGTTCTATACCACTGTATTATCACTATAAGATCAAACGAGTTTTCAACGGGGTCACTTCTAAAGAATAAAGCAGCACAATACCGTGACTCAATACACAAATAACCCGCACAAACTATGACGACGTTTCGGTCCGACTTCGACCATTAAGTAGTCATACACAAGCGCGAAGGAAAGGACTGATTCTGAAGGGCTCTTTGATCCGAGGAACTGGATCAAACCTGGGGGTTAATTACTGTGAGAGGTTTAAAGGGTTCTAGTCTGGTAGTCAGGTCTCTTACTCTGTGTTCTATCTAAACATTGAAAAAAATAATAAATTTTATATGTTAGATCGTGATCATCTCAACTAACACATATTTGCGTATACTTTAACGCCAACAACGAAATAACTATCATGTTTGTTACATTCATGCATATTATTACAATGATAACGAAGAGCTAAACCCACAATGGTCATACAGACATATTTTAAGTGTGAAAACAAAGACAATTCGCAGAACAAGCCTGTGTAAATCTTTATCAAATCATTATAAAGATCTACACAAAGCAAAACGTTGCTCCAATAAAAGCTTGTACCGCAGGTGGCTGTTTTTACTATCGGCAATGCTCCATATTTAAGTGTGTTGTATTTAAATCTCCGTTTAAGGTGATGCTTAAGGCAGGAAGTGAGAGGTCTGAGGCAGTGTTCAGTTTCCATTATATGAACTTTAAAATGCTGACTTTTGCCTCCACTGACGTGTATACAAAAACTATCTAGATTCTAATTTCCAGTTTTAACTGGCAACACTTCGACAACATCGAAGGGCAGTGGTGTAAAGTAGCTCAGTGCAAACAAGTCTAGCCGTTAAAACTGTATCCGTATCCGCATTTCAGTCTATACTCAAACAACATGCATGAGGATACCAAAGCTCTAAGCCACTATAAGAATATCCTGTGCTATCAGAAGCAGCATGTTCAAGTTATTTCGTTATTGTCGGTGCACTGCACGTAATTAATTTAACTTACACTAACCTACATTTGGGTAGAGTTTACTATTACTACTCGGCAGAACAAGGGCATTAGTTAACATATTACAATACTGCACATACAACCTATGTACACCAGGAAATAAGAATTTTTTGTATTTCTAATTTTACATCAGTTAGATCAGCCACAAATAAAAAAAGGTATAATGTATGAAGGACAACTGGCTATTTAGTTGACACGAGTAATCTTTCATATAGAAGAGGTGAGGGGAGTACTTGAATCTGTAGAGCGCTGGGACCCATAAGTCAGTGTTCTATTCAAGAAAACCATCTGTCTGTCTCTCACTCACACACACACACACACACAGGATGTTCCAGAGATGGGACACAGCAACAAGGGGTCACAATTGGAAGTTGAAGACTCAGATGAATCACATGGATGTTAGGAAGTATTTCTTCAGTTACAGAGTTGTCAGGAAGTGGAATAGTCTGGGAAGTGATGTAGTGGAGGCAGGATCCATACATAGCTTTAAGAATAGGTACGATTAAGCTCATGGAGAAGGAAGAGTGACCTAGTAGCGACCAGTGAAGAGGCGGGGCCAGAAGCTGTGAATTGACCCTGCAACCACAAATAGGCGAGTACACACACACTACTAACCCCTATAACATTAAATAAAATTCATTAATAGTAACCTTTGTGACGTCAATCAAACACTGCATTTGAGAGAGGAGAGAGACGGGAAAGCCAGAAAGTAAGGAAAAGGGGGGGCGGAAGCAAATGGTAACACGTGGTAGCAAGAGAAGAACATTGTGACAGCATCACGTGGCTGAGGCTCGTGGTGTAAACAAACATGACTCTGGTAGCAACACACGTACCTCTGTATTCACCACAAGATCTCACGACTGCAAGGTTGTCTCCACCACAACCACAATCCCACCACCTTTACTCTCTTGGAGTATTACATAGAAACTTCTTCGCACTGTGTACCTATCACATATAATAGTGCATCCACACTATGGGTATGTCGAAGTTTGGTAAAATTAGATTGTGCCTTGAGGGAAGAGTACTGGGCAGCATCATTTATCCACGCCATCATAAAATAGTATTTGCACATTATAGTCCAAACAATTTACGTCATTAGCGAATTAATCCGTGCCTATTTCATTATATAGACATTATTACCATTACAACTGCAGCATCTACGGGTATTATAAATTACCATTAACTAATTGCAGCAAATCCTGCCTATTTTGCAAAATTCTACCAAACTTAAAACGTGCTTCAACAGTTCGTACAACCATCCCCGGCACGGACACAAACACCTCTAACATCTCCCCAGCGACTGCACTGCGGTTGGGGATTACCAAGCCATTGATCGACATGTGCTTTGTAAATGTGATCATTTTTATAGAATAACCTACAAATGTACCTTCTCCGAGGATATGGGTTCCCACAGTTATACGGGAGGTGGACTCCATTTCATATTATATATATATATATATATATATATATATATATATAAATTATGATCATATTTCTATATATATATATAATTTCATATATATATATTATATATATTAATATATATATATATATATATATATATATATATATATATATATATATAGGAAGTGGCACCCCCCTCACAAAAGAGGCCCTACCCTTAGGCATAAACTATTCCAACTGTATCTGTCCAACAGAGGAGTGCAACGGACAAGTGTAATAGCAGTAGTAGCAACACACACAGCAAGAGGCATTCTTGAGCTTCCCCAGCGCTCGGGCCTCGGCCCAAAGCTGGGGTGTGGTTCAAAAAGGATCCTGAAGTGCTTTTTGCCTTTGCACCTCCTGACATCGTATGCTGCTATACAGTTGCCACACCCTTCGAGCCCAGTGTGGACGGGGTTTGTGACAGCCCAAGGTGCCTAGCTTCTCCCTCCGAGCCCCGTGGGGGCGGGCTATTCCTTGGGACAGTTGGTCCCAGAAGACGAAGGGGTACTTGTACTTCCTCCCATGGCAGACATTGGTCTGAGAGTCCCTCGACAGGGAGCCAAGGCCGGGCCACCTCTTGGAAAAGGCCCGGGCCGGGCGATAATACCGGCGAATCTAGAACAGAACAGAACTGCATCAGTGTTACTCTAGCCCAGCGTCTGGTGGCGGAAATCTTATGTTTTTGTTAGGCTGCGTTGAGTTCTAGGTAGGACGGAAATACATTCTCCACTAATCTCGGGAACTATGGGTATAAATCCATAAAAGTCATTCAAAAATTTAGCTGTACCTTATGCTCAGGAAAATTTTATTATTCTGCAGCAGCGTTACAATGCAACCCATCCTAGTGTTGCTACACCAATTTCATAGCGTGTTACCCAACGCCATTTCTTAACGCTTCCTTGCAATTTATTTTAGGCAAGGTTAGGTTGAACAAACCTACAAAATACATAAATTTAAAAAATAAATAAAGAATAAGCAGTTGTGATGTTTAACAAGATAGTCCGAAGCTTTAGTCAGTTAGGAAACGTTCAGATTTAACGTTTATCATCGGAGGTGAGAGAATGGACAGTATATTCACATCTTCATCACACCACCTCGACAACGTTGGGAAAAACGCTCAATTCATTTAGTGCCTCAGGCTCCAACTGGATAACTGGTGTGGGACCGGGCAGCGGGGGGCAGTGACCCCCCGGAAGCCACTACAGGTAACTTAAGAGCACGCATGTATGATCATTTATTTTATATTTGGATACAAGTGTGCTTGATGTTTATGTACAGGTTAGTGTATAGGTGACACTCCCCCATTAGCCTCAATTATACGCTACTTGAAAAATTTTTTACGTGGCGAAGCGCTAAACCCGTAGGAATTATATGTCTAGGGAAGAAGTAAGAAGTGAAGTCTTGATCCTAAGAAATGGATCAAGACAATCCCTTTTAAATGCATCAGGTCTGAAAAAATTCCCATTGGCTACATAATAGTCTAGGTTCACAAATTCCCACTATCTACATGTTACTCGAGGTTTACAGAAATTTCCACTGCCTAAGTTTTGACTGGCAAGTTCAGCAAGGTCCTGGGGCTTTGCCAGAGGCTCTGTTACATACAAATGTGTGTACGCTTTGTTCATTCTGATCAGCTCCTCTCACTCGTCATGCTCACACTCACCACAACACGGAGGAGAAAGCCAACCCTTATTACTGCCCGCACCTCCAGACCTGTTTGTTGCTGCCGACGTGACGGTGGGCAGGCTCCCCCCCCCCCCAATTCTCCACAGTAAATTGTGATGTCTTGAGACTAGGTTTCTGTTTGTGACCGTTATATCTAGTGCTAATTCCCCGATACCTTAACATCCCAGTTCTCTCAAAGGACACTAGCTTCTATGGAGACCATGTGGTGAATTTTCCCATGGGGGCTGACCTCTAGATACAAGTTAATGGGGAGGGGGTGAGTAACTAAGAGGCCTCGGTCAGATGGACAAAACTCCAGTGGGCGTCAGGAAACACTTCTCCAGTTTCCTGACGAATATTACCTAACGTAGCTAAGAGGAGGACTTTGGGAAAAGCTCTGGTCAGACGCAGAGCTGACGCTCTGCCTCACGTGAGGTCTGAGACCTAGTGGTAGTAGTCGGACTGACCTGGAGTGATGTACCATAGGCTCTTCTATACTGCGTTAATATTTTGTTTCGTCAGTTAGAAACTTTCATTTATCTTGTATCTTCACCAGTTATCTTAGTATCAGATCCCTTTCTCTTTGACCAACTATACTGTTGTAATAAGTATTAATAAATTGTAATTGAGTGGTATATAGTATTCAATTTTCCCATTTTTAATTTATTATTCGTAATAAGACTGAATATTACTTAAGTGATAATGGAAGAGTTAAATAATTCGAATTAAGTTCCCTACCATATTGAGGGTAAGATATGAGGGTGATATGACAAAATATGAAGCATGTGGGTTCCAACGAATCATGACAACGATGTCTCATCAATGCTAGACGTTATGTTCAAACAAAAGTAATTCCAGCTCTGCTGGAAACTTTGAAGCTCCCGTACCTAATGAATCTTTAACAGAACACTTGACGATATCCTTATTCCCCTACTGAAGCCTCTTAGCTCAGCCTGACAGACTTCAACTGAAAAAAAAAACCTGTGATAGAATATAACAAGGCAACACAGCTAACTTTATTCCCACTGTAATGTCACACAGAATGGGGTATAGCAACATGCTCCCTGTATATCAAATTCTAATTTAAAAAGCTCAACCCCCTTCTACCCTATTTATCTCTGAAACCATAACATATATCTTATTGGCGAATAAGGTTAAGAATACAAATCCATACCTAGAGTATCATTATATTATTCAGACAAAAAATATTAAACCGTGAGTAACTTATGACGCATTATACATTATAAAATTGACGATTATTATTATTATTATAATCAAAAAGAAGAAAACTGGCGAGCCTTTCGGAGGACGGGTTGACAGCCTGTCGGGTAGGTGGATCAAATTGCTTTCTGGTTACCCCAAGCGTTTCCTGGGTCAGGTTAGTGTGAGCAGTGTTAGCATGATTCCCTAACAATTCATGCACGCCTCGCTAACAATTTCTATAAAAAAAAATCCGAGAATGACAAGCATTTTTAAATACAACTTTTTACTGTCAAATAAATTTTCAGGTATTTATTTCAATATTCTGTATAAAAGAAATTCTCGCTAAAACAATTTGTACCGACTTAGTTTCAAAAAAATATTTTACCCGGAAAAATTATTATAATGATTTAACTATTTTGTTGCACAAAATCTGCAGCCAATTGTTTTCTCATTCCGATCAGATTTATTTTTTTGCTAAGATCATAATTAAATGGGAAAAAAATGTAAGAAACAGTAAGCAGACACAGTAAATCAAACACACGTAGACCCGGCCAACGTTGTTTAAAAACATTTTCCTCAGTGTGAAGCTTATCAAGTTATTTAATAAAGCTTCATCAATTAATAAACAGGAGAATGGAAGGGAACTTTAACCGTGGTGGTTTAAAAGGATACACGAGTAACAACTAGAACATTTATTAGAAAACGTTTCGAACCTGAGACACTGAGGCGATAAAGGCCTCAGGAGAATCAGGCTGACATATTTCATTACCTATTATAAACCTGTGTAATGGAATATTATGAGAAAAAACCTAGATTGTGTTACCACTCTCTTAATTATCATGGAGCGAAGTGGAGGTACACTGCTGGTTTACCCAAGTTTAATGTTTTTTATTTTATCTTTATTTAGCAAAATTGAATACATCGGCAGTGTACTGTACCTTATTCTGTATGACAGTTACACAGTGGCAACAAAACCCAGCTATGTTTCCCTGTCAAATTCCATTATACAGGATGGTTGTGTTAAAATATGTCAGCCTGAGTTGGGGCACTTCAGAAGGGCAGTGAGGATATAGTCAAGTATTCGTAAAAAAAATAAGCAAAGGAGGAGGGGGGGTAGAGAAGTGAAGGGGAAATGACGCAAGTGAGATTGGAAACGCCATGAGAAGATTAATAGGGGAGAGGAGGGGGAGAGGCAGCGGCCTTGTAGTTGACATTCACACAGGTGCAGTGACACACGTGACTTAGCACGTCCCATGATACCTGTCCACAGAACACACTCTTACCACCCTACAAGTACACCCACACCACAATAACAAAATAAATCACGAAACACCACATGCACACATTGAGTAAGATCACTGAAGCGAATTCTTTAGAAAGTTTTAAAAGTGGATTGGACAAACACAGTGGGAAGTGTTTTGTGAGAACTGGACTTTCCTAGTAGGGGTCAGAAGACTACTGCAGAACTCTTTCATCATGTTTTTACATAAAAACAAAAGTTAAAGCACATTTGCAACATTAGGTATCTTTACTGACGAAACGTCAATAAAAATGGAGACTACGTCAGTCTAACACTAGGATGAATTACAATGCTGGAAACGGTAGACAATGTGAAGAGGTAGTTTGAGGTAATCAATCCCTCAACCTTGGAAGATAATCAGTTTCTTAACCAGGACTAATTCATTTCTGCATTTGACTATGAAGCCTATTGTGCAGGCGAAACGTTTCGTCAATAATGATACCTAGTGTTACACATGCGTCTTAATACGACAATGAATGCTTTATGAAACTCTTAGGCAGCCAATGAATGGGTCATCATATGTTAAAGACCAATGTCAGGCGATTCTGTTTTCCTGGAGAATAAACTGTTAACCTGAGATTATTGTCCCCCGATCCCCGGTTTTAGACCAACTGTCCTACATTGGATAGGAAATATACAGGAATGAAAACCATTAACAAACACACTGGAAATTTCTAAACTTATACTGAATATAAGTATAATTGTAAGACTTAATCTGCCATCTTACAAAAACGCGAAACAGGAAAAAAATGAGAAATGCTGCAAGGTGTTTAATAAAAAAAAAGAAAAAAACCGCTTCACGCTAATAGGAGAGGAAGATAATACCAGCCTGAATGAGTGCTGCCTACCTACTGAGTTAGGGATGCGCACCAGTAAAACACTGGATGTACCTTACTGCGAGAGCTTGCTACACAGGTCAAGCCGTGCACGAGAGAGGACGTAACCTCCACCTCTTGTCTTAGGTAACTGCTTTCATGAGAAACTCACGAAAAACGGATAAAGGTTAAGCCAACGAGAGAGCGAGAGTGCTGCGCACTTCTACAGTGTGTCAAGGATTCCTTCTGGTCATGGACCGGGCTGCGGGGGCGTTGATCTCGGGAATACCCTTCAGGTAGACTCCATGCAGATAGTATAGTTCATGTTTTTTTTTATTTGTAATAAACTACAAGATAAAGGAGGCGTAGCCACTTATTTTACGATATGTTTGTGAGGCAAGAACTTGTCCACAAGTGTGGCACACAGTCTTCATGTGTAAGACAATCCTTTATTAATAGTCTATGTTTAAGGGAGGTTTGGTGAGGCTTCTATGTTAGCTTTGGTCCAAAAATAAAAATCTATAACAGTCAATTAAAAAAAAATGGCTATAATTTTTTTTAAAGTTTAATATTTAAAGGAGTTCGGCTTATTTTGTACGTTATATATATATATATATATATATATATATATATATATATATATATATATATATATATATATATATATATATATATATATATATATATATTACACGTATACACACACACACTAAATAAGCCAAACTTGCCGAACTTTCTTAAAAATTAAATTGTTTCAAAATTTTTGTGACAGATTCATGGCTATTTTTTTCATTGACAATGATAGTTTCATTACCAATTATTTTTATTTTTGAAAGCACAAACCCCAAACCTTCCTTATGTTAACATGATAAAGCTCTGTGCAGAACTAAACACGCTTTAAAGGTTTGCTCTGCACACTTCTTTCCACTTTAAATTACAGAATATACCGAAAAAATACAATTCTTATTATAGCAATAATGATCAATATTTCAAATGAGATCTGCCTCCTGCCTCCCTTCAGAAAAGCAATCCAAGAATAGCTAAGCAGGCATGGCCTCATAATGTTCAACTGGTAGGATTTGTCACCTGCTAGCTTTGGCTGCAGGTTCCAAGTCACATGATTCTGTATATACTCTGCGCAAGTCACCTCCACGATATCAATATCATCGGCGAGCGCTAAGATTCCAGTCATACTTGATAAAACTCCACCAATAACATTTTCTCAAAAGCAAATGTAACCTTTTAGGTCATGGGGATATTTTTTACTTAGCAAAAGTGGATAAATCAGAAGTGTGCTGCTACCCTATTCTATATGATGGTTACACAGTGGTAACCAAAGCTGTTTCCCTTCACATTCCATCACGCAAAATGAGTTTTATGTTTAAGTGTTGTAATCTGTCAGCCTGAGCTGAGAGATTTAAGGACAATGAGGATGCCATCAAGTATTTCATAAAGGTTCATCAACTACGGGAGCTTCAAAGGTTTCCTTCCAGCTTAGCTGGAGTCATTATCACGTATACCTTTGATGAGTTCCGATTTTTTTTTTAATCATAGAGCCATGGACTTGCCGTTTCTCGGGAGAGTTTATTCAATACATAGGGAAAATGACATGAAGATAGGCAGTAGAGGGGAGGATGGGGGTAAGATGGCACGAGGCAAAAAGAGAGGTCGGAGAGAAAGGCGAGATAGAGGAAGGAGACAGAAGTGGATACAAGGAGGAAGGGGAGACGTTCTGGCAGACAGGTCATGTGGGCCAGAGTTCCGCTGCAGCAGGTGGGAGGCGCCAATGATGCTGTCGAGAGAAACAAGGACAAGCCTTTATGTATACGTTACCTTTCAGATAATCTTAATCAAAACTTTATGTCAAGTCTAACCTGTGTTGTGAGTGTGATGTGAAGCTTGTATTGGTCTTGGTGACTAACTTATTGGGAGATCGTTCAACTAGCAACCGGGTTCGAACCTCATGCAAGACGAGCCGTAAGAGAGCAAATCCCCTTATACTTACTGTTCCTCTTCACCTAGGAGTCAACAGATACCTTGGAATATACAGTTATTAATAGTTCGAGATTAATCATTTGAACTCCTCTCCTTGTATTATAAGACGTGTGGCTTTGTAAATAAGTGACAAAAGAAGACTGTTTTGTCCTAAACTCTCCTCTTTCACCCCTCGTACTAACACAACGATCATTTAACATGACTAATATGCTGTACCAGTATAATACTTTACTCTGTTGTACAACCAGGGAAACAATTACTGCACAAGGACAGGTGTGTTCTTACCAATAGATTGTACCTTTGATGATATCACAGTTTTTATACTCGCAGAGTCCAGCCAGTTGAAAAACTCATCAAAGGTATATCAAAGGAAATAAGACATTCACAGTGAAGACATTTACTAAAGGAGACGTTTCGTCACCAGTGGCAAAACTTAATTCGCTGTTTTTATTGTGTATCTTATCCCCACACATTTAATTATAATGGAAAAACAGTTCTCTGTATTGACTTTCCCCAGGTACTGTCATATACACTCGTTCTCGCAGCCTTGATGTAAAACTTATTCCAACCCATGTACATAGAGTGTACGTTTTTAATTTTTCTTGATGATTAACCTATTAAGGTATTGTATACGGCATAACGGAGTGCTGACTTGTCAGCCATATATAGTATTGGACTTAAGCTTGCATTAACAACCACGTCAGCATATCGCGCATAATAAGTTTTTCCTCCTCTTTAAGCCTCAAGGCTTTTGTAGGATTTCACATTAGAATGAAGGGAGATATTGTACAGTATATCATAAATTATATTAATGAAATATAATACCCAAAGGCGAAATGTTTTGGCTATAAAGATACCAAGTTGTTTACTGATACAAGTTCGCGTGGAGTCACGTCCAATATGGCTGACAAGTGTAAATCAGCCGACTAGTCACGTGACGTCAAACCTCAATAGACTGTTTATAACTAAACTGCACCTGCACCTACATTGCGGGCAGGTGTGACCTTGAGACAAATGTAGTTTACGGGTCAGACAGACTGTGATACCACTACCACTATCCATCAACTCGCTCACACTACACCCCACCACCACCTCAACTGCACACAACTGGTGTACGGTCTTCACTTGTGCTTTACCTCTGACTGGATTCCCCGGCTCTTCTACTAACCGCCTGGTCAACCAGGATGTTTGTGCTACAGGCCCACAACTGTTAAGAAAAAGACATGTTGCAGAACAATGTAAGCTTTTTCTTCAACATACATTTTTTCTTCACTCCTAATTATACAAGGCATCCTCGTCTTGCACAGTTCGTTTCCTAATAAATACTAGTGTCGATTTCAGAACGTTCCTCATTTAATGAATTATTTTACTTTATTCAAGATTAGATTTCATTAGTCAGTAAAAACGTATATTTAACAATAAGATAAAATAAGAGACACTAAACTAATGGCG
The DNA here is from genome assembly GCA_009830355.1 of Cherax destructor. Taxonomy (NCBI): domain Eukaryota; kingdom Metazoa; phylum Arthropoda; class Malacostraca; order Decapoda; family Parastacidae; genus Cherax; species Cherax destructor. The sequence goes on from WNWK01001294.1 coordinate 161,203, forward strand.
GCGCAGTATATTGTTGAAAATGCGCACTAACTGTACAGTTTTTTTACGCTTGTTGAAAAAGTTTTATGATGATATTTTCTAACACGACCCCCAGCGTCAATTTCTCAGTTTTCAATTTGTTCCTTAATTGCTATTTTTTTTATTAACTTAAAATGGGGTAAGATAATTTAGATCAGATTCCATAATCTTTTAAAAATGTATTAAGCTAACCACTGGTAAATAAATTACTAACATGGGCTGCGATACGCCTGGCAACAAGATGGCCCGAAAAAATACCCAACGTTCAAATCTGAGTGTTTATCGCTTGGTGCGGAAATGTGTTACAGTATTCCATTACCATGTTGAGCACGTGTTTAAGAGGGGCCATTTTTTTCGTTTCAGAGTGTAAAGGACATCTAGCCATACCTTCGATATACCTTTGAAGAGTTTCGAGAGTTTATCTACTCTCTGAGCCCAGCCATGGGCCAGGCTCGTCTGGTGCTTGCCTGGTCAACCAGGCTGTTGTAAAGGACATCTAGCCAACTCCCGTTAACATCTAGCATATGGCTAGAAATATCTATAAACGGTATAACTTCAGAGGCATATTCAAAATTGGCACACCCGGAATACCATTCAGGAACTTGAATGAAGTTAGGTCAATCATTATCTGGCTCCAAAATGGAGCCCACACCTGATAAAGCATATGAAGAAGCTCGAAAAGGTCCAGAGTTGCAAGGCTAATAACAGAACTGGGAGGAATGAATGCATTATAAGGAAAAGTTGAAGGAACTGAACCTGACGACCTTGGAAGAGGGGACACTGTCAGACATGATTACTTCGTACAAAATTTTAAGAGAATTGATAAGGCAGATCAGGACAGACTGAAATAAGAGGACCAAGACCAAGGGTACACAGGTGGAAGCTGAAAACAGACGAGCCACAGGGATGAAAGAAAGTATTTCTTAGTCTCAAGGTGGTTGAAAAGTGGAATGTCATGGATAAGGTTATGGAGGCAAATTCAATACACAGCTTCAAGAATACATATGATAAGGCCCAAGAGGCCGGAAATCAAGCGATGCCAACCAAGGTGGTCTAGGAGACGGGGCCAAGAACTGAATATCGACCCCCCTAGCAAATCAAACTCGTTGAACACAAAAAAAGCCTACCTACATGAAGGCTCACTACCTGCTCTTATTTGAAAATGAAGTATCGCATAGTCAAATTACAACTCAAACCCAAGTAAAAAGTTGTCAGCCATATTATAGACTTGTGTAACCTTGATCCCACCAACTTTGCACCAATTTCTTCATTTGGTACCATACGTAAATTTTATAACGCGTCAGTTTTTCACATTAGATTTTGTTTATTTCATCCTGGATTGGGTTAATCTTGGGTTAGTTAGGTCTCACAAACCTAAAACGTATACGTAACCATAAATAAACGTCGTCCAATTTTCATTCACTAAAAGCTCGTCCTCGAGCGAAACACGATCAGGTTAGGCAAACATTTAGCCAGGGTAGGTAATGCCGAGTTTGAGCAGTGACTGCATGAATGATTACACGGACACAACTTCGTTCTTGTGGAGATCACCACACCACCGCTCGTGTTTTCATGGTAGCAAGATACTTGAACGTGCTTGAGACTAACTCCATATTGTATTGTGTTTATTAGCTATATGAAGAAATTCTAGTACTGTATATGAAATGAAACTATGTCCAGTGGTAAAGACCCTTTGTGACCTCTGTAATCCAGATTGTTTTGCGCCACCGTTCACAGGATGAGCACGGGGTGTACAATAAACTAGCTGCTCATGCGGCATAACTAACGACGCTGGTTGCCAAGAACATGAGGGAGGGAGAGGTTCCAGAAGCACAGTACCAAGTGAGTTGTGTGATAGGATAATGTTAAGGAGTGACTCAAGCCAAGTTCAAGACCAAGAGACAACACGGTGACATTGACAAGGTCGACCCTGAACAAGCACTGTTCTATCTCAGTGTATTTATGAAGTGGAAATTACTGTAGGACAAAAACAAGTTTGTTCTTGCATGAGCCACCAGAGAGGTAGGACAAGAAACTCTACAGCGTGCGGGGGGAGGGGGGGAAGTTAACTGGGTAGAGAGAGAGAGCATAGCTGAACTTTTAAAAGACGTTACAGGGATGTCAGGAAGGATTTCGGTCTGAAGGTGGCTAGGAAGTGGAACTATCTGGAAGAGGAAGAGGTGGAAGTGGACTCCATATATAGTTTAAGAGCATTATATGGCCTCCGTCTGCCGAAGGTAAGTGGGTACACATGTCTAAAGACAAGCAGCGACAAAGACAGGTAAAATGATGCTGTACTAACGCAAACTGGCAAATATTTCAACCAATTCGACTAGGTATGTCATACACGGTAAATTTCCAATATTACACGGTGAATGAGGCTGGCACCAACCCAGCTCGCTGGGAAGTTTCCAAACATTAAGCACCGTATTAAGTGGATAATATTGTGGGGTATTATGCTGAGCGGGGATTTGCCACATTCATCTGTGATAAACACTCACTGTTTCTTACCATCTCTTCCTGTACACCCTCACTGGCCTCCCCACATTTCCATAATAACAGTGTATTGTTTTCAACGAATTAACTTGTGTATCTCCTCTGCCAAACGTTTGCCTCCCGTTAACATAATTTGCTTATTGCCAGTTAAATGCATGCAAATTTGTAAGTCAGGGATACGATAACCTAAATTGACTCATTTTTTCTTGTGCGTTAGGGAAGAAAAAACCGTTAATGTTGATACATAAAGTTAATGAACACAAGAGCGATACTGTTATACCTGTGACCTATTTCAATATCAATAATAATAATAATAATAATAATACCTTTATTTACTACATGTACAAGGTATACAGGCCTAGCTGACATCAATGACATACTACTATATAGAAAGCCCCTTGTTATGCAGAGCATTTCGGGCAAATTAGATCAGTTTTGTCCCAGGATGCGACCCACACCAGTCGACTAACACCCAGGTACCCATTTTACTGATGGGTGAACATAGACAACCGGTGTAGGGAAACACGTCCGATGTTTCCACCCCTTCGCCGGGAATCGAACCCGGACCCTAACCGTGTGAAGCGAGAGCTTTTGCCACCAGGCCACGGGGCACCCTGGTGGTTCTCTCGCATCCCTATCTGGTTAACCAGGCTGTTGGTGTAAGAGGCCCGCAAGCCTCATGCAGTCATCACAACCCGGCTGATCAGGCGCTCGTCTGCATATTTCGACCTCCACTGGAGATCCTCTCCTGCAAACGGTGTATTTTGTGAAGGATGGTGTGTGTGTGTGAGCGCGCGTGCGGCCTTGGTGGCGGTAGCGGCAACTCCAGCCTCTAGCACCCGGGATACGAAAACCTCAAGGTTACGCGCGCACAACACACCAGGGATTTGGAAACAAAGTGACGCCCACGCTCACAGAACAATCCTCCTCCTACGCACTCTGCTAATCCTGTAATTTGTCTGTTTTATTAAATCGGTTTCCGGAAAGAACTTATTTTATATTCCCAAACTACAAGTAAATTCATCACAACAAGGTAGTAGCCTACATAACACCATGCAATAACTGGAGACTACCTCCTTTCATAGTAACGGGTGTTTAGTCTAGACAAATTGTGACAATAAACATCCTCAGTGAAAAACATATTACAATCTTTACATTAATAATCACTGGGGATCAAGTATGATCACGAGACAGGTTACCATGTGCGTGCGTCACGTACCGGTTCAAGTGAACCACAACAAAAGCTGCACTCCCCTTATGACTGCACTTGCTGGTAACAAAAAAAACATCATTGAACCGGTATCTTTTATCTGCAAGACCTTCCAAAGGTAAACAAATCATTTTCGACACTGACAATTTGCAACAGACGATACTAAAAAAAAATTAAGAACTTATATATGTATTATGTATATTTGGAGTGAACAAGGTCGAACCTGAAATGTATCTGTAATAAAATGTATTCAGTGTTTACTCAGGTGTTTAACAATACTTCGGATAACTTAAATTAATAAAAAAAAGTCAAATCCAAATAGCTCTGACTATCGCACCGCCACAACGGCCACACATGCTATTTGGCAGTTCACCTGATAAGGATCTTTGTCATGTACAATATTTCTTCGCCGAACAAAGGAACTAGAAGATTTAGGAATATTAACATGAGAGAATATGACGTTAAAAGAACAACGAAGACAACACAGCCAGGGCCAGAATATGTTTAGGCTGGATTACGAGAACTTTCAATGTAATGAATATAATGTTTTTTTCACATACATGATACATTATCATTATGCATGATACAACTTGTACAGACCTAGTTGGCATCAATGACATACTATATAGAAAGACCCTGGTTATGCAGAGCATTTCGGCGAGATTAATTTTGTCCCCAGGATGCGATCCACGCTAGTCGGCTAACACCCAAGTACCTACTTACTGCTAGGTGAACAGGGACAGCAGGTGTCTTAAGGAAACATTGGGCATGTTTCCACCCGTGCCAGGGATCAAACCACGGACACTCAATATGTAAGCTGAGTGCGCTATCGACCGAGCTACGGGATACCCCCCCCCCCCCCAACAAACAAACAAAAACTATATTCACGAGAAAGCGCTTATCTGGCCATACAGTTTGCCGGGTCACCACATGGAGAAGACCCGGGCCAGGACCCGTCCTGGCGAACCTACCTGTACCTGGCCATACCTACATGTAGCACTAGGAATATTAGGGAAAGAGGTAATTAGGTTTAATCCGAGAAGAGTGATTTCAATTCCTTAAATCGAGAGCCCTTCACGGGCATTAACTTAACCCCTGGAAGAGGGCGTTTTCAAAGTATACTAGTACTGCCTTCATCTATTGGGAACGCCTTCAAGTCTTGAACATGTACTCATTGGAGCTGAGGAGAGAGAGATACATGATAATACTATATACTTGGAAAGTACTTGAGGGCCTGGTCCCAAATCTGCACACTGCCATAACATACTGGAGTGAGAGATATGCGATAAAGTGTAAAATAAACCCAGTGAGGAGCAAGGGTGCGGTGGGGACAATACAGGACCACTGTAACATCCGGGGTCCCAGACTATTCAACATCTTACCAGAAGATATCCGAAACATCGCTGGAACCAGTGTAAAGCCTTCAAGAGGAAACTGGACAAGTATCTTCATCGGGTGCCAGATCAACCAGGCTGTGATGGATATGTGGGTCAGCGGGCCTCCAGCAGCAACAGCCTGGTTGACCAGGCAAGCACCAGACGAGCCTGGCCCATGGCCGGGCTCAGAGAGTAGATACTCTCGAAACTCTTCAAAGGTATATCAAAGGTATATCTACATCCATGGGCGAGCGAGACAGACATGATAGAAAAAATAATCAGGAAATATTTTACTGCTCGTATAGATTTAGTCGTCTAACTAGAGAACACCTGAAAGCACTCCAAAGTCTTCTTTTCAGGGGGAGATTTTTTCATCTTCATACAGAATGTAGGCACACCTCTAGTACCTATTTTGCATACTAAAATAACTTACTGGAGATATATGGTATGTATAGAATGAACTCAATGGAAAGTAGGAGTAACTGGCACTTGTCCTTTACTAAGTTAAAACAAGAGATAGCACATTTCTCTTGCGCTCAGATGACGGGTACTCTGAATGGCCCCTACCCATTTCTTGCATGAATACTTCACGGAACAGGTATTCGGCAGGAAATTCGAAGCACGGGAAGGAACCATTCCACATAATAGCCGCAATGACTGCTGGGAAAAAAACCCAACCACAACATACCTTCACACCACCCCCACCCCTCTTACAATAGAAGGGTGCTGGGTTGAGGTAACAAACCTTGATTGATAGACCCACCGCAATCATCCTTACTGTATACGTTGGGAGTAACACCCAGAATGATAAACTCACCACTATCATCTCCACCACGAAGGTGGAGATGATAAATTTGACTGATAAACTATCATTCCAAGTACGTATGAATATAACATTTTCCTCCAAAAATGACGTTATAACTCGTGTTTATGTGGACGGTAGCTACAATGTCATTACCTGTACACATACACCTAAACACACGTGCATGATTACTACAGCGTCATCACATGTACACACAAACCTAAATATGTACACACAGACATTACAAGATAACATACAGCACTTCAAACAGTTATGAGCAGTCAACAGTCTCCACATTACAGTATACAATACAGGGAGGCATTGATGGAAGCGGGGAAAAAAAAGTCAGCGGGTACAAATATTAACAGTTATACACTGCCATGCATATGATAAATAATAATGACACTGTAAAAACTTGAACATTAGAGAATTATGTTAATGATGGAAAAAAAATACGATTAAAATTATAAATCACTACTAATAAAATTAAGTTAATAGAGTATAATAGAAAACCCAGATAATAAATATAATTATGACTACTAATACTACTAATACCAACAGATATCAGCTTAAAAAATTGTAGTCCCACTTTATAGTATAAACTGAAACCATATTCTCACAGGCCTTCCTCAGTTCTACGTTATTACATTTAGGGGCTGAGTGCTAAATCCGTAAAGTAATACAGCGCCTGAAGGGAATAGGAGGCAATCAGGTTCGATTCAAGGAAAGAGGACAGGTCCAATTCCATGGATTAAGAGCCTCACAAGCACCTTCTAGAGTACACGAGCACTCTCATAGATAGATACTTGTGAAAACGTACTATCACAGTTACCCCAATTTAAAAATCTAAGAACTACTTATCACTAGTTAAAAAAAAATCCAAACACTATTGTTGTAACGTTTTCAGATTAGATAAACTTTCTCTCAGAATACCACGGAGGTGCTGGCGTCAGCTTCAGAGTCAAAGTTCATCCATGATCGTATTTGGTCCCTACCTGCCTACTTTTATTTAGTCAAACTTCGGCAATAATGAAAAAAACTGGTAGAGTATACGATACCCATAACACCAATATGGTATCATATACAAGTATACGAAGTGTGAGCAAACACTTGTGTCATTTTATTATGAACACTTTTCGGGCCTAAGACCTTGTTCGGTTATTAAGTACAGTATATATATATATATATATATATATATATATAATATATATATATATATATATATATATATATATTATATATTATATATATATATAGTGAACAAGGCCCCAGTCGAAATATATCTACAATAAAATGTTTCTTGTTTGCTCACGCGTCTTTAACCATACTTCGAATAGTTACTACACTAAAAAAAAGTCGTCTAATCTGTATAGCTGTGGCTATCACACCGCAACAACGGCCACACATGCTATTTTTGCATTTCACTTGATAAGGATCTGTCATATGACCCGCTGGCGAGACAGGAAACAACCACCGTCGTGCGCTGCCACGACGGTGGTGTCTACTGACATAGATGCCAATATATATTTATGGTAGTCGCTGACTATGGCGGAGGAGAGATGAATATGATACAGGTCGGACCTGTAACCAGATCATAACAGTGGGTGATAAATGCAAATCGCTGGAAAATAAATAACAATGACGAAAAAAATGACAACACGAGCATGGGTGTGCTCCAGTAGCTACAAATAGTTAATAACATTTGTCGATATGAAATCCCAAGCAAGGGATCGGAGATGCAGGGAATTACTTCACAAATATTTTAAATTTAGATACCTCAGGTAGTCAGAGACAAAAGTCATATTACAGAACATGACTGCCAACTGCTGGTGAGAGTACTGGACCCTGTGTGAAACTTGCTATAGCTTACAACCAACCTCAACTGCAGCTGATTATTTTAATACTTATACTAAGTGGTATACCCATGTGTATCATTCTCGGCAAGGAGTGGTGGAGGCTCAATCCTCCATGAAAGGAGGAGAGAGTCACGCTTCTCTGGCTTCATTCTAGGTTCACCCTCACAGTGTAGTGAAGAACCTGATTGAACACTGCTAGGTTTGATAGCTGCACTAAGTCCACCTACCTCATTACACCACCACCACCTGTCGAAGCTGATGCTCCAACTCAATACTCACCTGAAAGATAAATATTAAATATAAATAAAAATGTTGAGAACATGAGAACTGTTGAAAAACCTATCACTGCATACAGAAAATGGTAACTGCTTATATGTTAAATAAGGTAGCCATACAAAACTTGTTCTCTCGGGTTCACCATGAACTACGAAAAAATCTTATTACTAAATAACAAATCTTTAAATGAAACAAATATTTATATATAAATAATGAGCTTGCAACTATATATAACACAATACTGGGAAACCAGTATTGCTTCTGTATAAAAACCACTTCAAATAATAACACTAAACATGGAGCGCGTACACAAAACATGCATGTACAAACGAGTGAAAACGAGGGGAAAAAAAAGTCAGAATGATCAAATGACACACGCGAAGTATCGTGAACGTGAGGGTAGTGTGGCAGTGCTGAGAGCAACTCACACGAGGGGGAAAGAGAACCCATCAGGAGAGTGGAGCTTACCGAGGTGAGGTGAGGTATGTGTGAAGAAAACCCCACCTATGTTTAACACTGTTATTCTTTTATTCATTTGAAAGTGCTAAACCTGTGTAGACGGTGCCACCGCAACACGGGGGCAGAGAATTATGCAACAACATAACTACAACTAGATAGCATACACGAAACAAAGAAAAAACGGTGATAATTATCACTGACCAGAAAACAGGTGGTGAAGGTGTCATTCCTGTTATCACACTTAATTACACGGCAGGGGCAAGATACCGCAAAAGTGACATTTAATCAATACCGATTGAAGGTAGGCAGGGCCGTAGTCCAGCAAGAAACGGCAAATGTCTCAAATAAAAGTATGCACTTTCTATAATTATTATTTTTTGCAATAAATTAGAATTGATGATCCGAGATCAGGCAGCAGGGTCGATGATCCCTGGAACCACTAAAAGAAAATAACTATAAACCTATAGCGAAGTTACATCATAAAATTACCCAGTCTTTCGACATCAAGATAACCACATTTTTATAGTGTTGCAAAATGGACGATATAGTGACTATATTATTACGTATGTACTGCGATGTTGCCCAGTGATTATTATATTCAAGAGGAAGCACTAAACCTGTAGTGTCATACAGCACCTGGAGAAGGGAAGGAAATAAAGTTCAAGTCAAAGGAAGAACAGCGCCAACTGCTTGAACCAAGAGCCCTTCACCGGCGTGAAGGCAACCCCCTCGAAGCGATGATGTTGCACAGTTATTATAAGCAGAGCCGCGCATGCTGTAGCCTAGGCAAGTCTTAAGATCGTAAGCAACTAGTAGAACTCTTTAAAAAGCCAGTTATTATTAACTCCACAACATATATATAATGTGAAGGCCGCGTAGGTTATTATTAACCTTTGTACTGAATCATAAGCAACCTGTTACCATGTAATAATAAAGCAGCAGTGCTACAAGTACTACTGAATCTTGGACAACTGATTATTATTAGTGTAAATAACGTGTGTCGAGAGCGTTAACGTAGGTTCCCTAGCAACTGTGCTAATTATAGCCTAGTGCCCCACGCCTAGTGAGTGTGGGCAACCCAGCCTCTTATTACATTCTTATTTGTTATTACGCATTATATTGCCTTAATATCTTGTCGTTCTATACCTTTACATCAATTAAATTTTGGATGTTAGATTCGGCTAACTTAACCAAACTAAACCAACAGCACAAACAAGTAGGTAAAATATAGCAGAGGAGCTGAGACTGCAGTCTCGTACATTTAAAACAAGACTTTCTTTATGCAAGCTGAGAGGACAGGATGGCGTGAAGGACCTCCGACTAGAGCAGGGTTCATCCAAGTATGGGTCGCCCGATACTTTTTCACTAGGTAGAAACAGGCTGGCCACCCCTCACACTAAGCAGGTACATTTTAAATATTTTACATTTTTGTTGTATAATTAATATAACAAGTCTCCTTAAATTAATATAGTATCGCTCGAGTCTAACGAAACAAAGATTTAAATTAACTTATTTTTAAAACAAAACACGAGAACAGGGTCGTAAGGGTGATGTACTGGATCGTGGAAAAAAAAGTTAGAACTACACTAGAGGGATCAACACATCTTTACATTCACCAATCCATATTCATTATTCGTTCCATGTAAATGGCCATAAAAAACTGGCAAATTTAAAAGAAAAGAGAAATATCCCTACTATTTATTCCAAAAGTTACATACAGAACAATGCATGAATGAGCTTGGAGTCCGTCTTCAGTGTTTACCAGATTCTTTTTTTTTTAATTTCCAATGACCGTATCACACAGGTCATTGTTATACCACCGAGACAAAAACATTCAAGCATCCTTAGTTTGCAAATACGGCCTCTTGTTCTCCCTGTTGTTGCTCGTAAGTTTGTGATAAAGGTGTTGATGGAACGCAACACGTTGTTAGCTCCTCAATTTATAACGTGAAAATTCATGAAATATAACCTGTGCCAGATCAACCAGGCTGTGATGGATATGTGGGTCAGAGGACCACCACCAGCAACAGCCTAGTTGACCAGACCAGCCTGGGCATGGCTGGGCTCCGAGAGTAGAAAAGCTCTAGAAATTTAAAGGTAAAAGGTGTAATAAAATCTGACAATAACAATCACTAACAATAAATCACAACTAGCCCGTCATGGACAATTATCATTTGACCTGCTTGTTGTAATAAACTAAAACTTTGTCTAAAGTTTCCTCTCCAAATTGTGGGCCAGTAGTTGCAACCAATTATTCTCTATCAGCCTCAAACTCATGATACAAGAGTGTGGTCAAATATTCCCCGCAAAATCACATAGCAAAGTTCACAGGGTACAAACCCAGAGGTTATGCCAGATACCGCCTGATGCAATCCTCAAAATACACTAGTCTTGTATCTAAGCGTCAATGAAGTTTCTGTGCCAAGCGTCGTGTATGGGTTATTTGCGAATTGTTCTAGCCAAGGTTTCGTCACTAATTCTTTGTTCTTCAGTCTGACAGATACTGACCCATATGTCTAGCAGTGAAACGTGCGTGGCACCCCACTCCTGCTTCCTGGAGTCTACCTGAAGTGTATTAAGAATGTCAACGCCGCCATGGTCAAGTCCTAGACCAGAACTCCCGATGGATGGCCTGGTTAACCAGACTGTTGATGCTGGCAGTAACAGCCTGGCTGATCAGGCCCTGATCCACCGGGAGGCCTGGTCGTCGACCGGGCCGCGGGGGCGTTGATCCCCGGAATACCCTGCTGGTAGAGAATACAGCCCGGCTGACCAGGCACTTGAGAAACTTGTCCATGTTTAACTTTTATGAATACCTTGTCTCCCAACAAATTGGTGTCGATTAATTTAAACGTATTCATGTAACATTTAAGAGTACCAAATAATGAGTGCTGCACTTTAATGGAAATCTATATTTTCTTACAATAAAAAACTATCTTGTGTGTTTTACGAGCTCCACAAAGCAAGTCAACAATGACTAGGGCCCACGTCACGCGAAATTTTTACCCAGTAAGAAAATATGTGCCCTCTTTTATTCCATCCTCTTCCTCCCTGTCCTATTGTTGGCCGTGACGGCGTAAACATCCGTTCCATTCACTTCCCTCTCCCTGACCGAATCACAGTCTTGAAGTTATCCTCATCGCCCTACTGAAGTCTCCCATCTCAGACTGACAGATTTCAACACCTTGCATAAGCCCAATCTTGCGTGATGGAATATGACAGAGAAACAGCTTTTGTTCCCATTGGGTAACTATCATATAAAATAGGACAGTCGAAAATTTCCGAGGTATCCAATTTTAATAAAAAAAAATATCCACTCTTCCTTCCATATTCTTATGGCATAGGCCCATCCTGGGAGATAATTCTCACGAAATATTAACTAGAATAGCTAGAACAAATTTTCTGAAGCAGCTGTAGTTACTGAACCCCTGTGCAGTACATCTTCTTAACCTGCAAAGGGTATGGATATCAGGCTTATCTAAAGTTTAAGAAACTATGGTATTTTCTGTGCTGTCAGATGTAAGCCGCCCGTTACTTTTTTTTCGTTAGTAGCGAGTAAATTTACCAAATTAACCAATTCTCATAAAAGGCCACTAAAAATATAAATAACTAACTGGGTAAAATGTTCTCCTAATTTAACAGCAGTAAACAGGAAGATGCTTTACAATGGAAAGCCAACATTGTGGCATAATGACAAGCTTGAGTATGTCAAACACCGTTTGCCAGACGTGTCAAGGCCGTTTTCATTAATTTACTTATTTGTGGTTAAATATACTTTTACTGGTTAACTTAATCTACCCTACCCTAATTAAACCCAAAATAAAGACAAGGGTATTCTTCCACTTGCACAGAACGCTCGGCGAGGAAACAAATGGCGTAAAATGAGGCAAAAAGAGACGGTCACAAGCGGTCATGTTTACAAGCGGCTGGAGTCCTAGTTAGGTTGTACATGCATAATGATCACATCCCACCTGAGGTTTGGTGGCCAGGTTCCGTTAGCGCTCCTTCCAACCCTCGTGCCACGCGTGGGCTACAACACACAACGGCTTCTAGAACATAGCTGAACCCTTGCCAAGAAACTTCTTCATCGTTATCCCACATAAGAACATAAGAATGGAGGAACACTGCAGAAGGTCTACTCGTATACTTGTCCAATCTCTTTTTAAAGCTTCCCAAGGTCCTAGCCTCTATCACCCTACTCGGAAGATTGTCACATGCAGGTTCAGATACAACCTACCCAGCAATCTCCACCTGACTCCATCCTATAAATACTCACGTACCTTTCACCCAGGTAGATCTGTTTGTGACGTGATAAAGCCCACTGTGTGGGCGAAACGTTGTCAATAAAGGATCACATTATACTGCTTATATTTATTTTTCCACTGTGTCGGTATTTTATATAATTTACTTCCAACATACACCTGCTTAAATTCCCACGGCATGTTAGCCTATCTTAATCTGTATCCCATTATCACACCACGCTTGATGTAGGTGCTAGTTTTAACGTTGCCCGGGATAGCCTAGTTAGGATATCCAGAGATGGTAATAGCAACTCCAGCTCTCCTGGAACGAAACTTTCGAGGCTCCCGTAGCTACTGAACTTTTATGGAATATCATTATGCTAATGTTATACAATACCGACAGGTAAACGAGTAATGTATGCGTGACATACTAGGTAGACATATCCAGGTAGGTAGACCTCAATATCTACACCATTCGTCTCCCTCTGTATTTCGACTGAAGAAGCCTGCTGAGAGCATGAGAAACGTCATCAACAAGACGTTAGGCTGAGGGTATGACCACCACAATATGAAACCCATCCTCGGTGACGGAGTATGACAGGAAGCTAGCTGGCTATTATTTCCACTATATAAATTAGCCTACCCTACCATAACCAAACTTAACCTAACCTAACCTGAGGGAACCGTTCGCCCTCCCTAAAATGCCCGGGCTCTTTGATCTAGCACATTTGTCTAGATCGTATTAATATTGGTAGAATTACCGACAATATGTTAAGTAAAAGGACACAAGTAGTGAGGTGCAGTCTGCCACTACCTGCGAGGAGGGTAAAGGGGGGAAGGAGGAAAGGGCTACTAGGAGTGAGGTGCAGTCCAGCACCTGCTACAAGTGGCGAGTGGTTCCCAGTAATGGCAGGAACATCAAAATAAGGAAAGTTAAGAGAGAAGATTTGAAGGTAGGAAATCGCTTCTCTGTTCTTCAGGATGAGTGTACTCCAGAGGCCAGTGAAGGTAAAGGTACTACTTCCCCTGCTAATAGAGGTAAGCAAATTCTTGTGGTAGGTGACTCGCAGGTAAGATATATGGACCGTGCTTTCTGTAATAGGAATAAGAGGGCGAGAGAGAGGTGTGCTTCCTGGAGCTGGTGTTGGAGACATAGTCAACAGGTTAGATAATATCATGTCAGGTAATGGGAACAAGCCCATTATCTGTCTCAGTGCTGGTGGAAATGATATTGGGAAGGGTAGGAGAGAAGAGTTGCTAGATAAGTACAGGTCAGCTATAGAGCTAATTAAGTCCAAGGGAGGGGTCCCAATCATATGTAGCATCTTGCCTAGAAGGGAGTGGAAATGAATGGTTGTCTAGGGCAATTGGTGCAAATTGCTGGCTAGACAGATACTGCAAGGAACTTGCAATCCCATTCATTGATAACTGGGACAACTTTTATGGCAAACATGATATGTATGCAAGGGATGGGGTACATCTCTCTGGGACAGGGGTGGAAGCACTTGCCAACTCGATTGAGAGGGCCATTGCTGACATGCCTAGTATTTTAAACTGATAGATGATAGAGGTATGGGTGTGTGTGGGGAACAGTCAGTTAGGAACACTAAGGCTGAAAACAGTAAGTGTATAAAAGACATTCATCATAAAGTTACAAATAAGGGCAATGGATCAGGACAGCAAACAAAGGGAGACAGCAGGGGGAAACAAGAGACTAGCTCCCTTAAGGTTTACTATACTAATAGCAGGAGTGTAAGAAATAAGATAGATGAGCTAAGATTAATTGCAAGTGCAGGAAACAGATATTATTGCTATAACAGAGACCTGGCTCAATCTGAAAGATAGAGAGTTGCCTTCTGAATGTCACATACAAGGCTATAAATTATTCCACACTGATAGGGTCAACAGAAAGGGTGGTGGAGTAGCGATGTACGTCAGAGACAATTTAAAGTGTTGTGTTAGACAAGATATAAAATTAGAAGCGTCAGCCACTGAATCTCTTTGGTTACAGCTTCTTGAGGGCCGTGTAAAACTTATTTTGGGTGTGATTTACAGGCCCCAAATCTTGATAGGGAGTGCAGTAAACTTCTATGGGATGAAATTCGTAAGGCATCTACACATGAAAATGTTGTGCTAATGGGAGATTTCAACTTTAGACAAATTGACTGGAGCAATTTGACAGGAAATTTAGAGTCAAGTGACTTTCTTGATACGATTCAGGATTGTTTTTTGAAACAGTTGGTGACAGAACCAACTAGAGGAAATAACCTGCTAGACTTGGTTCTTGCCAGCAGGGAAACGCTAATTAATAATCTTGAGGTTAATGATGAGCTTGGGGAAAGTGATCACAAATCACTCAGTTTTAATATATCATGGAATTACCCTAATAATGACAATCAAGTCTCTGTCCCTGACTTCCGCCTGGCTGATTTCATAGGACTGAAAAATTACCTGGGTAGGCTGAATTGGAATGACCTGACAGTGGGTCAGGTAGGTGGTGATTGCCAATATGACGTTTTCCAGAGAATAGTTCTAGCTGCTCAGACAACTTATGTTCCTAATAGGAAATCAGATCAAACAAAAATGATCCTAAATGGATGAACAATAGATTAAAACATCTCATTGGTCAAAAGAGAGGCATATATAGGCGAATCAAAAGAGGAGAGGGGCAATTAGGTAATCAATATATTCAGTTAAAGAGAGAAATAAAAAAGGGAATAAGAAAAGCAAAAAGAGACTATGAGGTTAAAGTTGCGAGAGAATCGAAGACTAACCCAAAAGGATTTTTCAGGTATACAGAAGTAAGATTAGGGACAAGATAGGCCCACTCAAAAGTCACTCAGGTCAGCTCACCGACAGTGATAAGGAAATGTGTAGAATGTTTAACACTTACTTCCTCTCAGTTTTTACACAGGAAGATACTAGCGATATTCCAGAAATAATTAATTATGTAGAACAGGATGATAGTAAACTATGCACGATTAGGGTCACAAGTGACATGGTCCTTAGACAAATAGATAAATTGAAACCTAACAAATCCCCAGGCCCTGATGAACTGTATGCAAGGGTTCTAAAGGAATGTAAAGAGGAGCTTAGCAACCCGTTGGCTAATCTTTTCAACATATCACTGCAAACTGGCATGGTGCCAAATAAGTGGAAAATGGCAAATGTAATACCTATTTTCAAAGCAGGTGACAGGTCCTTAGCTTCAAACTATAGACCAATAAGCCTAACCTCCATAGTGGGAAAATTTATGGAATCAATAATTGCCGAGGCAATTCGCAGCCATCTTGAAAAGCATAAATTAATCAACGAATCTCAGCACGGTTTTACAAAGGGCGTTCCTGCCTTACAAATTTAATAACTTTTTCACTAAGGTGTTTGAGGAGGTAGATCATGGTAATGAATATGATATTGTGTATATGGACTTCAGTAAGGCTTTGATAGAGTCCCACATCAGAGACTATTGAGGAAAATTAAGGCACACGGAATAGGAGGAGAAATTTTTTCCTGGATAGAGGCATGGTTGACAAATAGGCAGCAGAGAGTTTGCATAAATGGGGAGAAATCAGAGTGGGGAAGTGTCACAAGCGGTGTTCCACAGGGGTCAGTATTGGGCCCCTTGTTGTTCACAATCTACATAAACGACATAGAGGAGGGAATAAATAGCGACATAAGCAAGTTTGCCGATGACACCAAAATAGGCCGTCCAATTCATTCAAATGAGGACATTAGAGCACTCCAGGAAGATTTGAATAGACTGATGCAGTGGTCGGAGAAGTGGCAGATGCAGTTTAATATAGATAAATGCAAAGTTCTAAATATTGGACAGGACAATAACCATGCCACATATAAACTAAATAATGTAGATCTTAATACTACTGATTGCGAAAAGGATTTAGGAGTTCTGGTTAGCAGTAATCTAAAACCAAGACAGCAGTGCATAAGTTGTTCTTCAGGTTGTTCTTCAACTCTATATATCCTTGGTTAGGCCTCATCTAGATTATGCTGCACAGTTTTGGTCACCGTATTACAGAATGGATATAAATGCTCTGGAAAACGTACAAAGGAGGATGACTAAGTTGATTCCATGTATCAGAAATCTTCCCTATGAGGATAGACTGAGGGCCCTGAATCTGCACTCTCTAGAAAGGCGTAGAATTAGGGGGGATATGATTGAGGTGTATAAATGGAAAACAGGAATAAATAAAGGTGATGTAAATAGCGTGCTAAAAAATATCTAGTATTGACAGGACTCGCAGCAATGGCTTTAAGTTGGATAAATTCAGATTCAGGAAGGATATAGGAAAGCATTGGTTTGGTAATAGAGTTGTCGATGAGTGGAACAAACTCCCGAGTACAGTTATAGAGGCTAAAACGTTGTGTAGTTTTAAAAATAGGCTAGATAAATATATGAGTGGGTGCGGGTGGGTGTGAGTTGGACCTGACTAGTTTGTGCTACTAGGTCAGATGCCGTGCTCCTTCCTTAAGTGAATGTAACCTGACCTGGATGGGTCGGGGCATTGGCTTAAGCCGGTGGGAGATTTGGACCTGCCTCGCATGGGCCAGTAGGCCTGCTGCAGTGTTCCTTCTTTCTTATGTTCTTATTTGTCTAGATCGAAGCGCCCGGTGGCCACCGTTGTTGGCGAGTTACTGTGATGCTGATGTGAACCCTTCTCTTAGTTATATTATTACGGTGCCTGACAGATCCACCCAATTCCCTGGATCAAGAGCCCTTCATCAATGCGCACTACCTTAAAGGTTTGGCTTCTAGTTGATATATACCTCTGTCAATACTGCGTTTAGCTATTCGGCGAAACTCAGAATTCACTTAGAATTCACTTATTTCTAATCATACAAGCAACTAAACTCAATACTCACCCTCGTATATTTTAAGCCCTAATTACTGTCACTTATGACTGTATATATCTATTTCCAGGATATTATGTGCCTTGCACAAATATGGATCCTTTCTTATGCCTCTCATCCACTATTTCACTTCCCTCTTCTGGCTGCACCCATTCTCCGCTCTTCCTCTGCCTCTTGTCATTCTATCTCTCATATTCCCACATATAATCAGTTTATGCTTTCCCTATTTCCTCAGTCTCCCTTAAAACAGTTATTTTTTTCTGCACCTCGTTGCGTGAAGTGTTGGTCTGATGTGTGTGACTACCCTAATCTATATAATGCAGCTGGTATATTGTTGGTATACACGCAATGTGAGGGTACCCGAGGACTATATAATAGCTGCATTTCCCTGTCATACTCCATTACACAATCTACTGCATACATTATATATATGAAATCTGTCAGCCTGAGCTGGAAGACTTGAGAAAGGCGATGAGCATTGCACTGCAATAAGCCTACTGATCCATGCTGGGCAACTTCAAAACACTCCAGCAGAGCTGGTGTAGTGGATGAGGTATTGTAGTAGGTTCGCCGGTACATCCGGCCCGGGTCTTCTTCAGATGGTGACCCGGGATGAGGTGTGGAGGGTTGGTGTAGCGTATACCCAGGTTCCAATGTGCAGGTACCCAGGATAAACATCTAGTCTGGTCACCCCACCACTCCCTCAGGGTTTAAGGGAGGGGGGACACCTTCACAAGGCCGCCTCCCTACCTGCCTACTAACTTCCACCTACTATTTAGCTAATTCCTTCTCTACGGCAGGGCATGCAAAAAGTAAGATATATACATCCAAATGCGTGTATATTTTTTGCATATAAACACACACAGGTACACATACAATATATATATATATATATATATATATATATATATATATATATATATATATATATATATATATACTATATATTACATAATATGGTACAAAAGATTTAAGAGATACATTGTTGATATAAAAATGGCATATACAGTACACGAGGTGTGAGAGATAAATGTCTAGTACATATTGTTACATGTTTTATATATATATATATATATATATATATATATATATATATATCTGGAACCCATGCTAACCTTCCTAGCGTATCGAAATACGCCTAGTTATATGAATCTTAGGCTGGCATGGTACAGTGGATAGAGCACTGACCTGCTAATTTTAGCACTGCCTTGCCATGAGTTTAAATTCTGTCGAGTGTTTCAAACCTCAACAAAGGAATTCATGTATTATTTATGTTAAAGAGGTGAATCTACACAAAATAAACTTTATCCAGCATAAACACACAATGTTTTTTTTACAGACCACTGTTATGAATTTATGTAATGGTTGCATTAGATTTTGTTTGGTTACACAAAACTTATATTTAACCACACGAATAATGTAATTAAAACGAACATCAGCGACACGTCTGGGAAGATGGTAACTGATACACATCCCGGGAATGTTCAAATCAGCACGAATATCACTCCTGCTGCGAGAAAGGGCTGGGTCATTATAGTTATTAAAAGTTTAGCCCCGGTGCAGTTAAATCCTTTACAGGACCTCTACCGAGATCCTATGTTATGTACATAGATGCTGAAGGGCTCTTGATTCAAGGAATTACAGTTACCGCTAGATCAAAGACATAATATCGACAAGTTGATGAATTAGACAAGTGCAACACCTGGGTATCTCTATATCTTTTGTTTGCAATGAAGACTTTATCTAATACAAAGGAATGAGGACCGCGACTTTTGTACTGGAACCAGAGGAAGAAGTGGCCAGATGCAGGGCCCACAACTGGGCCCTACAACGTGACGCAGTCTTCAACTGCTGCACCTCTCAACTTCTTCCACTGGCTCCAGTATAAATATCTCCGTCCTCATGCCTCTGTATTAGCTTCAAAAAGCCAAAAATATATATATATAATAATATATAATATATTATATATATAATATAATATATATATATATATATATATATATATATATATATATATATATATATATATATAAATTTTCATTTGCGAATATAATGTATTAGTACTGTAATACCTGTGTACTTGACCTATCTGAATAAAGAAGTATCCAAAGATGACCCAGGTCAGATGACAGGATTTTTCATGATTTTGACGATCCCGTGTATGCACCCTCCGACAAGGTGGTGCACATAGCGTGTACTTATCTATGCACACTGCATGCACGTGCTGAATGTATACCTACAGATGTGTTGGTGCACATGTGTATCTACAATGGTGGTGGTGCACGTAGCGTGTACATCCCTGACGGTGGCGGTGGACACAGCGTGTACGTGTGTGCAACCCAAGGTCTTCCTTGGGGTGCACACACGTACACCGGAGGCCGGCCAATCACCCTCACTACTACCGCGGGGGGGAAGGGAAGGGAATGTGCCGCAGAGGCCTGGTTGGAGAGAGAGGGGATGGGGGTTGATGGAGGGAGAGAGGGAGGGAGGAAGCAAGCAGCACTGACCTACAAATAGTGGTCAGGCTGCACGCCGCCTCTTATGAACGTAACCTGGCGACGCTACACCAGAGGGTCACCTTGGATCCAAATGGAGTACTATCGACAACACCGAAGAAAAAAAATAACTCGTTGCAGAACAAGCTTTTAATAGGACAACGCTTCGCTCTGTGTAGAGCTTTACTAAGCCATGGAACTTGATAAAGCACTACACAGAGCTAAACGTTGTCACAGTAAAGGTTTGTTCTGAGATATAAATCAAGTGCCGGAAAAATCTAAAACAAAACTTGCAATAGTGGGTTCACAGAGGTTAAATTTGGAAAGAATATGATAATATCGTGGCTAGAACAATTCACAAATAACCCACATTTTTCAGCGAAAACTTTAGACGACATTTAAGAAGCATTATCGAGACAGCACTTGATAATGATCCAGATGAGATAAATTTAGATTTATAAAAAGTATATGAAAACACTGCTTTTGGCAATAGCTGTGGATGAGTAAAACTGCCAAACAGCATCACTGAAACCAATGGGTGAAAGCAGGGAACCCCGGCCTCATTTTACACTGTTTTCTTACGCATTTCTCAGCGTCAATTTTTTGGAGGTTCTGCATTACAATATTTGTATTTTAATTCACCTAAGGCTATGGCAGGTTACATGAACTTCCTGCATGCGTAAATCGAATAACAAGTATGTATAACTTGACTCACGAAATCGTAATGACACGATTGCAAACAAACCATACCACGGGGTAAATTTACTCCTTGTGGGTAAAAACTAAATGGCAAAGGGTAAATATTTGATGTACCTAATAATTGAATAATAATTCAATTAAATTTCATTTTGTAAAATGCGTGTGTGTGTATGAGAGAGAGAGAGAGAGAGAGAGAGAGAGAGAGAGAGAGAGAGAGAGAGAGAGAGAGAGACAGACAGACAGACAGACAGACAGACAGACAGAGACAGAGAGAGAGAGAGAGACAGAGAGAGACAGAGAGACAGACAGAGAATGTTAAGAATGTGTGTGTATAATAGTCACATGACTAATTCATAATTATTCACAATTATTTCTTTTTGTATGGAAGTAAGGGGGTAAATAGAGAAATACATCAAGCCGAGGGAGTTAATGATGGAGGAAAAGTTGAGAATCCCTGGTAATAAAAACTTATGCGAAACTCCTGTTTTGGAAGATGCGGGTAGCCTATTCAGCGCTTTTGGCAACAAAAGAATGTAACACACAAAATCAGCGATAAAAGTAAACTAAATTAAAAAAAAAAAACTAAGCATGAATGAATCGCAACACAAAATAAATACTATCATGTTATGATAACTAGTTCCCAAGATTCTTACAGGCACCCCTGTAATTATAAAAAAAAAAGGCTAAAAAGTCAAGCCGTGGGCAAACTTAAAATGTTTTTCACCGGCAGCTAAACACCACAAACACAAATCAGGAGCACATTCAAACTAGTTACTTTGGGCGAGATGTATGTGCCCAGTCCTCAATGAACAAAGATTCGTATCATGAGTGATTCCTTTTGAAGAAGGAAGGACAAACGCTTACATCCTGCTGAACCCTGTAATAATGGTAGAATTACCGACAATGTGTTAGGTAACGGAAAAAGTGCAACTAATGTGACATTTTATTGTGGCAAAGTTTCGCTCTCCAGGAGCTCCTGGAGAGCGAAACGTTGCCACAATAAAATGTCACATTAGTTGCACTTGTGTCCTTTTACCTAACAACTTGCTTTTCATCTGTAGGATTCACCAGCACCACCATTTAAGAACATGATTTACTTGGTAACTGCACAGAAAGTCCTCGCCGGAAATCCCTACAAAGCAAACACAACCACACACCCATCCCATCAGTAAAGACCTTCATCCTTGAAGCATTAAAAATTTCTCCAAAACATTAGCCAGGATCATCACAAGGGGTCCCGGGACCATCCACTGCCTACAAGACATACCTCAAGCATTGTCCAAGGAGGTTAGGGAGAAAAGCCAACCCCTCTGCATACCCATTAATGCCACAATTCAAAAGAGCAGCCACCATTCAAACACTAAACAGAACTGGAAGCATCGCACAACGAACAAAGGGCGTCCCCCCCCCCACAAAGATTGCAGCATAAGCTAAGTTGTGTGGTGTGCAACCAACGTGAAACAAGTAGCGCTGGCCGAACTCAGGGCGGAGATCCTGGGAGAGCTGACCAGATGCGTATATCTATGTTAAAGAGTTTAGATGCGCAGCAGAGAACAGATTTGGCAGTCATAATCCAGCCTGAAACAGTACAAAGCCGCATACAAACTGAGCAAAGTCCCGCCCCATAATACAGTGAGAGAACACCCCCAAGAACGTTTAAGAGCCCACTCTTGAGATCCTTTATACGAGGTCCACGTGAGGCCCCCCATCAATGCCCGTTCCCAAAAATGTTACCTGCTGCTCGTGGGGAAAGGACGAACAATGATTGCAGATCGGGGTAGGCTGTCTACACTAGAGCACCAGGTAAAATGAAAGACTCCGTCTTCCGAGTAGAAAACTGGCACCATATGAAAGCCCACGCCGTGAAGTTCAGGTGACAGCTCACCCAGGGGATAGACCCTGAGCAGTGCACTGCAAGATCGTCCCCATACAATTTCTCTACTTCCTCAGGGACAAGACTACAAATCTTTGTCTACTGTAAAACAAGTGATGCTCAAAATGCAGCTCTAAGGACCTCCCCCCTCCCGGGAGTAGCACGTGTCTTCCACATAACTAGAAAATTACAACTGTCACATTTATTGCTACAAAATTAATTTCGTATCAACTAAAAGATGCAGGAACATCTGAACACAAGAACGAAGAGGCGTCCACCTATGTGAGCCAGAAAGCTCACCGCTCACATCTGAACCTGGTAATTACGATGGGTTATTAGCCCACATCTTGACGATGTGGTCTTCACAACCCTCCCAGTCACCGCATTTAATGGCAAAACAAACACACAAGTCAAGGTTGGGTGAGGATGTTGTAATTCGGGTTATTTGAGTTGTAATATCCACACATACTGAACGGCTCTATCCTAAATATGTGCACTACCATAACACCGTACTGGAGTAAAAGATATGGTAAGCGGAAACAAACCCAGTGAAAAGGCATGGAAGCCAGAGGCACAATGAATGACTTTTTAATATGCTACCAGCAGATATCAGAGATATTGCTGGAACCAGTGTTAGGTCTTCAAGGAGGAAACTAAAACGGAAAGATAAACAGGAAGCAGGCAATGATGATTTTATTGACAATCAGAATATTGCGACCAGTGGGCTTCATATCACAAACAGATCTGTTTGTGACTTCGATAAAGCTTTCACGCGCGGCGAAACTTAGTCAAAAAGAATCACATTATACTGCTTATGTGTTTATCTTTCCATTGTGTCGGTATTTTATACCATTTATTTCCAGGAAACTAAAACACTGCCTCCACAATGTGCCAAATCAACCAGAGGGCGGGCGGGCCGCCAACAGCAACAATCTGGTCGATCAGGATATCAACAGAGAAACCTGGCTCTGGGTAGGCCGCAGGAGTAAGAAAACTTCCGAAACAGGTCACAGGTAAACATTTCTGGCAAGACAGCTATTAATTAAATGATAATTTTTTCCCTCTCGCCCCACCATGGCCATTCGTCATTCCACCTTGGTTATAAATGGCCATGGGGTACAAATATATGTAAGCAACATTAAACATCTTATTTTCAGACTCCCTCAGCAACAAAAAAATGGAAAGAAAAACAAATATTATTCTTTATACCTAGGGCAGATTCTATGGCAAACATGACACTTATAAAAAGGGATGGGGTGCATCTTTCTAAGAGAGGAATCTCTTGTTAATACTTTGTTCAGGTGATGGAACCATTGCTAGATTTACGGTTGGTCGGGGCTAACATCACACTAACAAACACGATGAAAGAATACTCTCAATGGGTTAAAATATATTTTATAAAACTACACCAAATAGTGACTGGAGTGACAAGTATTACACAATAAATATCCAGAGAGGCGACGTTACAAAGACAGATTTTAGAGTTTTTTTTTTTTTAATTATTCACACTAAAAGAAATCTGGCTATATCAACCATCTTACCCCTTTCAACATAACTAGCTTTCAGGATAAAACATATTACGAGTGAATATATTTCCAACTGATAAAACGTGTCATTTCTTTAACATTCCTTAATATTAAGAACATTCATTAAGTAGGCCATTAACGCACTCGGTGAAATTAATGAAACCTGTCTGCTTTGAAGAGGGCACTTAATGCTGATACGCGCTGATAAATAACGGACTTCAGTGGAAGCCTTGAAAGCTGACCTATATGTTTATGGAGTCCATCAGAGCACTAAAATTGCCCTACTTTCTTGCACAACATTTACTTTCCATCATAGGCAGGCAAAGAATATAGGTTATTTTTATTTAACTGTTAACGGTTCAGGGGATCATCCCTCCAGAAGCCCGCTCTCACACCAGGCCTCCAAAATTTGGAAGGGAATATTACAGAAGCAACTATTAAGAAACACACAATAGCGCATAGTGTATACTAAATGCAAGTTAAAGTTCGTAAGATTTGTCTGTCATCTTAAGAGTTTGAAAGACAAAGCACGACACAAACTACTTGTTTCCACATAAAATGTACACACTCGGTGGCCCGGTGGTCTGGTGGCTTGAGCTCTCGCTTCACACACGGAGGGCCCGGGTTCGATTCCCGGCGGGTGGAAACATTTCGACGTGTTTCCTTACACCTGTTGTCATGTTCACCCAGCAGCAAATAGGTACCTGGGTTGTTAGTCGACTGGTGTGGGTCGCATCCTGGGGGACAAGATTAAGGACCCCAATGGAAATAAGACAGACAGTCCTCGATGACGCACTGACTTTCTTGGGTTATCCTGGGTGGCTAACCCTCCGGGGTTAAAAATCCGAAGAAATCTTATCTTATCTTATCACTCCCAGGAGCCTCTCGCACAAACCTGCGCAAGACAAAATTTATTTATAGGAAGTCGTGTATACAATTTTTACTCCTACATTAGCTCGTGTTTTTCCTATAAAAACTGCAGAAACGTGATATAATTTATAATAATCGCAATTAACCAATGAGATAATATATGTAGCTTCGTAGTGACGAACGTATAGCATAAAAAACTTACGTACATTATTTTTGTTTAATACGTGAAATAAAAGCCAGATGCGTTCAAATAAAAGCCAGATGCGTTCAAAAAAACTAAACCATGAAGCATCAACAACAAACTAATAAACCAGAGAGGGATTTATTTTTTTTGGGTTGTGAATGCATGGAGGTAGCACATCAAATTTCTTTAGACATTTCTGAAAATCGAATCTTCCACAATTCACACGAAAACATTTTAAGTGTATCTGAATAACCCTCAACCAAGACCTCTTTCTACTAGGTCATTCACTTTCTTTCAGATGGTAACATCTCTCTTTTTTTTGCAGCCATGAAAAATCTCACGGAACCCCACTAAACTTCAGCGGGACCCAGTTCGAAAATCCCTAATAAAGTAAACCTCAACCCAGCATAATTTGCTACTGCTCCAGCAGTAGCTATTTTTAGCCATTTTACTAGAAGACAGCGATGGGCAGCAAGTAAGCTTGCCAGGGGTAGTATTCTGTTCGAGAAAGGATGACTAAAACGGCATTAGCTACTGCCGCCACCGTCACTACTCGCTAAGTGTTACGGGCCAGCATCCGCCTCGACGCCCACCGGCTCCATAATAGCTCTCAACACTTCACAAAAATTACATTACGTGTATACCGTAATAATTTCATAATGATGTAAAAAGTGACAAACACTAATAGCTCTCTCTCTCTCTCTCTCTCTCTATATATATATATATATATATATATATATATATATATATATATATATATATATATACACATACATATAGTTATCTACCTGAAATCTTAAATTCTATACTACAGTTTATCAAGTCTTTAAAATATAATACAGTACTATGTCGTCTATCTCAGGAAAATGAAATATTAAACTACAGAGAAAACGCTAGATAAAGAATGCAAAAAATGTACAACTTAAAACCAAAAGAAACTACAAAAAACATTGTCTACTCCAAGAAGCAAAATTCTTCTTTTGAACTTTCTTGTTAGGTTCAACGACCTCCCTGTTGGTGCAGAAAAAAAAATTGTATTCTTTATTGTTAACCAACGCATGGTTTTACTCAACTCACTTTTGTTAATGAATCTACACCATGTTATGAACAGGTAGATAAACATGTCAAGGATAATGATTGAGGACGAACCGAAACGTTGTCTACCTTTATATTTAATATACCTTTGATGAGTTTCGAGAGTCTTCCTACTCCCGGAGCCCAGCCATGGGCCAGGCTCGTCTGGTACTAGCCTGGTCAATCAGGCGGTTGCTGCTGGAGGCCCGCTGCCCCACATATCCATCACAGCCTGGTTGATCTGGTACCTGGTGAAGATACTTGTCCAATTTCCTCTTGAAGACTTCTATGTCGTGTAAAGTAACTTTACACGCCATATGAGGAGTTAAGTGTACACATCGCAAATAGTTTTTTGAAGGTTAAAAATTTGATCAAAGTCAAGTAGAATCCCAATACTACTATTTACGGTCAAGAACGCCAAATTAAATAAGTATAGTTACTCCTCTAACGGGAGCTTCCAAGTGTCAACATATTTGTGAAGCAGCAGAAACTGTATACAGACTACAGAGTTCTCTGGCGCGATTGATGGCTCGGTACATGATTACCAAGAGAACGCTACTGCACCAATCTGTAAATTTCCATCAACTGAGTTGGTCGCTTTCGCTACCGCCTCTGTCGGTATGACCCACGTGCTCCCTGAATGGTGATTCCGTACTTAAAGGTACTGTTGTCTCCACCCTCCTCTTCCCCCCTTCCCTCATCCACACAATTTACACCACAAGTTCTATGTAACAAAGCTTTAAGTGACCTGAAGTAATGCAAAATAGAAAACAAAATCTTCGGCTTAAAAACTAGAGCAAGTTCTATAATTATCTGATAGGATATAACATGTAAATAACTGTGTAGAATGCATGGTCAGGATTATTGCGGCTTCAACTAAATTTACAGTATATACATTTAAAGCAATAACATATACGTATTGGCCTTTATGTCAAGATAATAGTTACTGAATTATTTATAATAAGGGATTGCACATAACTAGCTGTGCATCATGTTCAACAAGTGCTCTTTTGAAATTTCTTTTGTGGTTGATAACTGCTGCGGTTTTTATGTTGCGAAATTTTTATTTTTGTCAAGTCTTCATGTTTTTCATAAACGTTGTTCCATATTTTTCTACCTTTCACTGATATGGAGTTTACACCAGTCGTAAACCCGAGACACCAGATGAGAATTATTTCTTGTGCTGTGTCCAGTTACAGCGTCCCAAGTATTTTACCTCCGCAAGTCCTGTATGTATACATGATGTGTATATTGAGTAGGATGAATTGTTTGCATAGAAGAGCTGCTGTCTAGAAAGTGTGATTAATGATTCTTGCCTCAGGAATACTGGCTTATGTTTACCATACGACGACCTTAAGTTAGAGAACACATGTCAATACTATGACTGGGATAATTCACAATTACCCCGTACATTGCTCAAGACACAGACAACTCGATAATAAAAATATAAGAATGAACACTACGGTAAGCCTAGTGACCCTTGCTATGCAGGTCAAACTCATACCCAACAACACCCACTCGTATACCAGTCCAACTTATATTTAAAACTACCCAAAGTACTTGCTTTAACGACGCTACCTGCAAGTTTGTTCCGTTCATCTATCACTATTGCCAAACCAGTACTGGACCAGGATGGACCGAAAAGTCATTACGTTTCATCTCTAATATGAAAGCTTCTTGTAAAGGGAGGTTAGTCACTTGAAGCTTACTCAGTCATTCCGCACATATTAAAGATTAGATGAACCTCACTTTGGCTTACTGTGATCATCTCTGAACGCTGTTATTCCCTGCATGAAGCCATATAACGAGTGTCGTTAACATAACGAAACATTTAACATTCGACAAAAAAAAAAAAAAAAGACAAAGCACTTGTCATTTTAAGTACCTTAAGCAACCGGTTGTATCATCTATTGCGTTTAAAAAAATTGGCCTCATTCTCGAAATTCAGGAGCAGCAGAAACCTTTAAAAATTTCTAACTTGATCCATATACCATTAACCAAATTCTTATCAAGAAGTTACCTATGAAGTGTATACAACATTAAGATTTTAATTTCATTATTAGAATCATAAAATAGCAGTAAAACCGCATAAATCATGCAGTAATGTTATATCATTAATATATGCACTATGTTCATACGACCCAGATGCGAAGAATCGTGAACATATTTAAAATCCTATTAGAAATGAACTGGCGTATAACGCCTGTATTAACGGTTAAGCAGATAAGACGATTAGTAGCATATTCGTATGCTATTGCAGGCAAGCTACCAGTTATTAATTATATTAATTAACAACGTGCTAAACTTGCGTGGGTCATTCAAAAGAAATGCTATCGATAGTACCTTACCACTTCGCTAGTGGAGAGGCTTCTCATTCCAGCACATTCCGAATTTTCAGACATGTCTCACATAAAGAAAAGAGCGTGACATCCTGAATCAATATAAAATAGTTTTATCTGAATCTGATAAAAGTTCTGGAGATTTACTAACAAATCACAGCCTTCAAGAAGGGACCTTGACAGATTCCTTTAGAAAGTTCCTGATCAGCTGCTATAGCACCCAAAGAATGACTAATCAGACCGTCAACCAGAATTGGTAAATAGTACTGATAACATGATGAACAAGACATGTTCAACACATGGGTATCTTTATTATGAAGATGTTTCGCCAATCAGTATTTTTAATACAATTGGATTAAAAAAAATACGGGTTGGCAAAACGTCTTAATAAATAAATATACCCAGGTATTGCACATGTCTTATCAGATCCGGCGACGACTTCCAGAACTACTGACATGTAGGGAGTCAGGCTGTGATGGCTATGTGGGCCAGCGGGTCTTTATACCTTTGGTATACTTGGGATAGGTTTCGAGTTTTCCTTCTCTCGCAGCCCGGCCCTGGGCCTGGCTTGTCTGGTGCTTGCCAGGTCAACCAGGCTGTTGATGCTGGCGGCCCGCTGGCCCACATACCCGTCACAGACTAGTTGATCCGGCACTTGGCGGAGGAAATTGTATAATTTTCTCGAAAACTTCTACACTTGTTACAGCAGTTTCAGATATTTTCTGGCAAAATAATAAAAAGTCTGGGACCGCGTATATTGACCGCCAACAGAAACAGCCTGACTGACCAAGCTAACATCAGACAAGCCTGGCCCAGGGCCGGGCTGAGGGAGAAGGAAAACTCTCGAAACTTATCAAAGGTAGCATGAGGACCATATGACAGTTACTTAAACACCCCTTACTGCAAAAGCAACTCCCATGGCAGAGAACCTTGACATGGCTCCCCGGAGTTGCCTTCAACAATGCCTGAGTCATCCACGGCCAATTTAGAGGCCAGTGACCGTGCCCTCGACTGGTGATCATGTGCCTCGCACCAGTATCAGACGAGTTAAACCTGATTCTTCTCTGCCAGGTGTCCAGCTCTTAGGACACACTGAATACGCCGTACACCACATTATAACTGAACAATCTTGTGGACAAGATTTCATATTCAATCCAACCAGAAACATGACTTCGTTGTTTTTCACATTAATACTTCCTGCTTTCCACCAACCATGCTGTTAATACCTGGGTATCTTTATTGAGATAACCAGGGATTGCACCACCTGGGTATCTTTATTAGATAACAAGGGACTGCACCACCTGGGTATCTTTACTGAGATAACCAGGGATTGCACCACCTGGGTATCATTATTAGATAACAAGGGACTGCACCACCTGGGTATCTTTATTGAGATAACCAGGGATTGCACCACCTGGGTATCTTTATTAGATAACAAGGGACTGCACCACCTGGGTATCTTTATTAGATAACAAGGGACTGCACCACCTGGGTATCTTTACTGAGATAACCAGGGACTGCACTAGTATCTTATTCATCAACTAGTCAGTATTACATACCTTTGATCTAAACATGCACGCTTTTAACATTCCAGAATAAAACAATGTGTCGATACTTCTGATGAGGCGCTGACCTGTACATGCATAACCAGGTTTAAGAAAGTCCTGTTTCATTTAAAATCATGAACTGGAATCATATTACATATCTCCTCCTAACCATAAAAAATTATGAATTATAATCCTATCCTGTCTTGTAGTTGCTCTCCCAATCATGATAACAATAATTCAGTCCGGCAGGTATAACACTGTAGGTTTAAATACGGAAGTGAGGAAACAGTGACAGTGAAAATTTGTCAAAGGCACAAACGGGTGACAAGTAACTCGCCGCACAATGGATGTGAAACTCAAGAACGTTTCGGCCCATACTCGACTATTATCGTGTCACTTGCTCTTTGATACTGGTACAGGACGAACCGCAACGTAGTCTAGTTTCTTCATAATTTTGTGGGTTGCTTGTATACGATACTGTTCCAGCAACGGTATTTTGGCCTACTCCGGAGATACTGACATGGTCTGGTCATATCTTCGTCAGGAAGCCCTTGTTAACATCGGTGTAGCTGAACTGTAGCTCATCCTACCATACATACGCCAGAATTATACTGGGACTCCAGTCCAACCAGGAGGCCCTTTCTGGGACCGGGAATTTGACGTCATGATCCCGGACTCAACAAGACAAGACTTGCTAATACACAAACCCCCACACCACACCCCTGAGCACTGACACACCGTCACTCCCATACCTGGTACTTGTGATATACCAGTGACCGCTTAAGGGTTATTCTACTCGCGAGACCCTGCTGTTTACCTGATTAATCAAACTCTTGTTGTTAGGTGGCCTCAGGCTTCCAGCACCACCTGGATGATCTGGCCTTCATAACATATAAATAAAAGTTTTCTAAACATCCAAACTCTTTATTTCACAAATCCACTTCAGGTCCCTCTCAAACATTGCAATACAGACATCGTGATGAGCAAGACACATGCAACAGTTAAGCAACTATTTCCGAAAAGTTTCGCCTACATAGTAGGCTTCAGTCGAATACAGAAGTGACTAAATATGGAGACAACAGAAGCGGTGAAGAGGTAAAGTTGTGATCAGTCCATCGGCCTAAAGAAATACTTTTGAGGTGGTCAGTCCTTCTGCCATAGTCTGCAACAATGTCAACATCAACTTGTCAGTATTGTATACCACTATATTACCGTAGACTTCAATTTTCTGTAATCAATGAACTAGGTTGCCACTATAAAACATTTTATCGTTAGGCTAAAATTGTCAGCTTCATTTATTTTCTTGCTCTTGTAATCCTATGAACGCTTCGAAAGAGTGAAAATGAGAGATTTCTTGCAGATTATTTTGAGGATTATTATATTTATAAAAACGGCTAAACTCGTATGGGTCACACTTGCACAATGAGAGGTTATCAATTTTGAGCCGAGGAAGCTGAGGGCAGCTCCAATTCCTTATACCAAGAACCCTTCACCTGCATCAAGGCACTCTCCTTCAAGGGGACAAGTTTGAGGCAAGTTTTAGTAAACTCTCTCTCCATTATTATTCCTGTAATGAGGGAGGGTGCCTTGACGCCGGCGAGGGGCTCTTTAGCCAAGGAACTGGAGCTACTTAACCATTCCTTCCACCAAACCTGATTACCTCCCATGTCACAAAAACTAATTCCCCTACGGATTTAGTGCTTCCCACGTATAGAATATATAATAATTAATAATAAACTACAATTAAGATTAACCATGACTCACGAAATTGTAATGACACGATTGCAAACAAACCATACAACGGGTGGGGTTCGAACCCGCGGTCAGTTTCAAAACTCCAGACCGTCGCGTAAGCCACTGGGCTTGCCCAGTGGTTTACGCGACGGTCTGGAGTTCTGAGACTCTCTGACCGCGAGTTCGAACCCCACCCGTGGTATGGTAAGATTAACCATTCTTTTACTAATAGTGATAAACATCAACTGTTTCATGATTCCTATTTTTTTTCGGCCACCTCGTAGCAAGACGGTTCACGACATGTTTTTTTAATCAGCTCATTTGTGGTTAAACAGATCTACAGTTCTACATAAGTTTTTATAAGTTTATATAAGCCATCGCGAGTTGCTCTACTCTCCAAGCTATCACAACCAGGTTTCCACAGCAAAGCAGACATGTGGGCGGCGGGCAGTCAAAGCCTCGCTGATCAGGCAGTCAACAGGGAAGTGGGGCCTCACATCACGAAACAAACACAAGTTAACACACTCGTGCCTGGCCACTTGTTATGGTGCGCACACGCGCACTCAGCCATAGATGCAAAAATGAAAATCTGTTCCTCCTGAGAGCGGCCAGCAAATGAAATGTACAGGAAGAGGAAGGACGAAAGAGAAAGAGGTATCGCTCCAACTTTATCCTGTTCCCTACTTTTATATCTCTTAACAATAAAAACGCTTTAAAATGAGCTAATGAAGGTAACAACTCTTAGCTTGTAAATAAGGGTTGGAACCCTTAACCTAACCTTCTAAAACCCTTGTGTATAAAAAAGAGGAAGAGGGAGAAAAGGAGGAGGAAGAGAAGGAATGGGGACGTATAGGAGGGGGGACGTAAAGAGAAGTGGAAAATGAAGAATAATGAGGCGTAAAAAGGATGGAATAGGAAGGAAAGGAAGGAGATGCAGAGGAGATAGAAGGAACTGCGAACTTCAGTACACTTTATCTGCTTTTTTTTTTTTACAAAGCACTATAAAGTTTGGTTATTCAGAGTTTTGAACATTGTCAAATTTACACTATCATTATCAACTTTATGCTATCGTGACCAATTCACTTTTATAGCACATAAATCATAACCACCCCCTCCTCAGATACAATGGGTGGTGGTTGTGTGTGCCTACATTAGGGGCGCGTACACAGTTGCGCTTACTTATAAACAGGGATGCAACCCCTCCCCCGGTATTTAATTTGTTGTGCCTTTGTGCACTGTAATGGCTACCTTCTCGCGGTGTAAACACACCAATCGTGGGAACATTATCCATGACGAGCATAAAGCGCTCGTACAGAGGTGCTGCTGCTAAACATGAAAGACAAACAAATCTAAGTAGGGAAAGAACAGAGACGCCCATGAAACCCTCGTTAACTGGATTTGTAAACACACACAACCCGCGGGTTATCTGTGTACTGTACCTATTTATTCTTTCTGGATTTACATGCAAACAGAATATATTATAATATTCTCCCCGTTCAAGATGGAAGAATATGTGGGTAAGAACAAATGAAAGTTTTACATGAATTTAGTTACCGATGTTCTTTGCATTTTTTTCGACTGACTCTTGGTGTTGAAGGGACAAGAGTTGGAACTATCGCTAGGACTGTTGGTTGTAGGGAAAAGGGCTATAAGAAACTTGCAGTTGACGTCGCAGACCATGGTGCCTTCTAACATTACTCAATAAGGGTTTTTCTCTTCTATTGTAACCACCATAGTACAAAAGCTGAGCGACGGCTCTGTCTTTGCAGAGGCGCTCAGATACGACGGCTTAAACGTTCCTCCAAACTGCCAATATCCCAAAACCCCTCATTTAAAGTACAGGCACTGCACTTCCCATTTCCAGGACTCAAGTCCGGCTAACCGGTTTCCCTGAATCCCTTCACAAAATATTACCCTGCTCACACTCCAACAGCTCGTCAGGTCCCAAAAAACATTCGTCTCCATTCACTCCTAACAAGCTCACGCACGCTTGCTGGAAGTCCAAGCCCCTCGCCCACAAAACCTCCTTTGGGGACGACCCCTACCCCCACCTTCCTTCCCCTACAGATTTATACGTTCTCCAAGTCATTCTACTTTGTTCCATTCTCTCTAAATGACCAAACCACCTCAACAACCTTGGGTAGCTTAGAGAATATGATGGTCAAATACAAGTGTGATAACTAGTGGATTTGAGAACCTGTTAAGCTTTCTTCCAGTCTTGTTGGAATCATTAATATAAACACGGCTTGGTAACGACTAAACAATGCGAAACCTTCTAACTTGCGTAATTTGCCGCACGGCAGTGCTCAGCGGACTGACACCCCCAAATCACCACCTACGCTGTCAAGGTTGGTTTCCTGGATTTAAAGTCTATCGACCACACCAGGGTCATTAGGGATGCATATAACCGTTCCACTAGTCAATGATACTTCAACCCCTAAAATATGGATTAAAGCAAACTCTCCGCATATTCGCATATTTGCATATTTGCATATTTACACATTCACATGTAAACACATCACGGTGCACATAACCTTCACGCTGCCCAGGAATTTTAATTTATTTCTATTTTTTTTTTTTGCTTGCCTGCTGATTGTTTAACGCCAGTGACCAGAGATCAATCAATCACTAATGGAACTTTTTAAAAAAAATTACATAGCACTGCAACCAAAAGGTCACTGAGAACCGTGTACAATTGTTCTCAAATAACCCACAAACTGAAGATGAAAGCCATTAAGTTTCGGTCATTAACACGTCACTTGTGATCCCGGTTTTCATCTCCGAATCGAGTGTAAGTTGTAAACTCTTGCGGCCACGATACTGACTTGTTTCTAGATTATTTACGAATTGTTGCAGTCACGATACTGTGAATTGCTGCAGCCAGGATATTATGACGTTTGTTTTTTACTCTTAAGGAGACCTATACGAAGTTCTACACAGTGCGAAACGTTGTCTCAAAAGTTTGCTCTGCATCTGTGGATTCTTTTTATCATCGGCAAAACAATTAGCAACTGGAGTTATGAAGTACTGACACAATGAACAATAAGACAGAGAAGCAGTGTAATACTTCATAATACCCCACTTTTACCTTAGACAGCAGGAGCTTAATCAAATTATTAACGTGATCTAAGTTCCTGCGTTGGGAAAACGTCGTTATTAATAAAGTGTTCTCTACTGATTTTGTCTTTTCTGGTCATTCAGAAAGTTGTCAGTCAAGTGTATATAGCAGAGGCAGCTGGTTGGGTAACAGAGCCAGGTGTGTTTTATTATTATTATTTTAGATTTATAAGTAAACACTAAACTCAGATGTTAAGTCAGGTGTTTTAAGAAGCGGATTCTAGTTATGTAACACAGTAAATAAGAGCAACGTAACAGTCAAAACAGGTGGGCCAATTACCCAACCTCGGTTAAGCAGGTGTTTCCTGCAGTTCATGAACACCAGCAGAGGGAGAAGGGGGGGAAGAGGGATGAAGGGAGAGAATCAAGAGGAAGGGAGAGCAGGAGATAAGAGTGGATGGAATGTGGATTGACAAGGACGAGGGAGAAGAGATTAGATAAAATAGGATGGGTCGGTAGACGAGTGATTGAATGGGTACTTGGGTGAACAGGTAGGAATTTAAATTTGAAGAGTAAGTGAACCATGCGGATTATTCAGTACGTTGGAGGCAAATCCTCAGGTTATCCTAGTTGTTATAGAAACAAGCAACCTCTTCCTGGGAAGAGGCGGCCGGAGCGGCCCATTTCTAGTACTTTGCTTTCCTGAATAAACACTGATGTAAAATTCTACGTAACAAAAATAATTTATATAAAACCAATATTTAACACATCGAACCATCATGATACGCTTTGTCACATAGTTCCTGCGTAATCATATTCCCTGAGGCTGCCGTCTACGGAATAGATTGTCTACTGGTCTTCTCTCCATTAGCTCCCTCAGTTTTCACTTGATAATGGTCCGGTACGAACCAAAACGTCATATATTATCTTCAAAATGTGATATTTGTGGAGTGCACCATAAAGTCGCCACTTTATAGTGCACTCCACAAATAACATATTTTGAAGATAAAAGTTTCACCTATTCTGCACGACATACACACATTTTATTATTTTTTATTATATTTTATTAACACATCGGCCATTTCCCGCCAAGGCAGGGTGGCCCGAAAAATAAAAACTTTCATCATTTACTCCATCACTGTCTTGCCAGAGGCGAGCTTACACTACAGTTATAAAACTGCAAACATTAACACCCTTCCATCCGAGTGCAGACACTGTACTTCCCATCTCCAGAACTTAAGTCCGGCCTGCCGGTTTCCCTGAATCCCTTCATAAATGTTACCTTGCTTACACTAGAACAGCACGTAAAGTCCTAAAAACCATTTGTCTCCATTTGCTCCTAACACGCTCACGCACGCTTGCTGGAAGTCCAAGCCCCTCGCACAAAAAAACTCTTTACCCCATCCCTCCAACCTTTCCTAGACCAACCCCTACCCCACCTTCCCTCCACTACAGATTTATACATTCTCGAAGTCATTCTATTTCGTTCCTTCCTCTCTACATGTCCAAACCACCTCAACAACCCCTCCTCAGCCCTCTGGATAATAGTTTTGGTAATTCCGCACCTCCTCCTAATCTCCAAACTACGTATTCTCTGCATAATATTCATACCACACATTGCTCCAGCCTTCTTGTTGCAACATACAAGTAAGGCAAGCGAAAATTTGTGTGCAATAATTTCGCAAAAAAAAAAATAATTCTGAACCTAACAAAAAAAAAAATTTCATTGTGTTTGTTTATTATTAAATTACTGTAAACTCACCTAAAATATAGTTGCCTAACCTTATTATAACAAGAGCAATTAAATTTAGCCTAATCCAACTAAATTTATTTTAGATAAGTTTTCAATAATTTAATAATAAACAATGAAATATATATTTTTAGTTAGTTTCAGAATAATTTTTGCGAATTTATTGCATACACAAATTTTCGCTTGCCTCATTCGGCAAGAAGAGCGTAGCTATTTAAGCCAAAATTGCAAGTTTTACCAATTCGGCACGACATATATATATATATAGTTTATTTAATTTAATTAATTTATATATTGCAGAAGACATTAGCCCAGACGATAAATTAGCCCGTACTTAGTAGGCTCATACATATCAAAGCAATCTCACCCAAGTCGGACCAAAACGTCATGAGTTTCTTTTATGTGCGGGTTATTTGTGTATTAATCCAGGAATCACAATGCTCCTAAGAATCTTAATTATCTACTAATTGTTCTGGGGATCATCTCCCTCGGGGCCTGGTTTCAGACCAGGAATAAGAACTATTAAATATAAAAATACACGCGGTGTGAAAATAACTGAATATCTAATGTATACCTGGAGAGAGTTCCAGGGGTCAACGCCCCTGCGGCCCGGTCTGTGACCAGGCCTGAAAATTTACTTGTCATCTTACATGTTCATGAGACAGAAATAATAGACTAGCAATTCTGCCAAAGTATAAAACGTTTAACAGCCTTCAGCATGCGTAACTGCGCCGAGCTGTCACCGAACGGGTGAATATTACCTGTTGAAGAAAACTTTTACGCGAAAACGGCATCATGAAACCAAAAATTAGTAATGTCGATCAAAGCAGTCGCGGAGGCGGGGTCAAGATCGGAATATCGACCTCTACAAATTTCGTTGGGCGAGTACACTCCCTCACTGATTGATCATTAATAGTTAAGTGCAGTAGTACTTGCGCGCCTTACTACTGACCTAACAGGATGAAACCAGCTAGAGTGCAGCAAGCACAGCTTTACCGAGCGCTGCACCGCAGGGTAGATACAGTAAAACAATTATGCTCTGCAGAATTATGCCACTGCTGACCAGCCATACCCACTGCTTCACATTCACCCTTCTTTCCAACCTCTTCTTTCCTCAGACTCCTACCTCCTTCACTTTGTAATCTCTCAATTCCTCAGTTACACCGAGTTAATCATCTACATAAAAATTAGAACCTGGCTAACATAACTCCTCTCGTGTACATAATAAAGCCGTATTAATGAAGATCTCTTTATACTGTCTTTTCAACTAATAGTTAGCTTCTCCTATGTCCAAAAATGGGGGTGTATACAATCTTATGTGTGAGTCTCTCAGCTCTTGGCTCCAGCCTCCTAACCTACAATCGACTGATTTTGTTGGTTCCTAGCCTTGGGCCCTATTATAGCAACTTCAGACTCGAGACTTGTTTTTTCTTCCAGTTCCTTCCGCTTTTTTATCACACTTTTAGTACAGCATTTCCTGGCGTCCATGTGCCTCATCTGTCAGTATGAGCGCGCGCGCGTACTCTCCAAGTCGTAGTT
The DNA here is from genome assembly GCA_009830355.1 of Cherax destructor. Lineage (NCBI taxonomy): Eukaryota > Metazoa > Arthropoda > Malacostraca > Decapoda > Parastacidae > Cherax > Cherax destructor. The sequence goes on from WNWK01001294.1 coordinate 199,493, forward strand.
GCAGGGGTTAAGGCTCTCACTCCTACTCAGCCTTTTAACAACTACCAACTGCTGTTACAGATTCCTTGCAACTTTTGCTCCATCATATTTATTCTTTAAACTGTGCATCCATTCTGTCTCCACTTCATCCGGTCGTTCCACTTTGTAACCACCCTGAGACAAAGTATTTCCTGACATCCCTGCAGCGTATCAGTGTTTTTAGCTTCAATTTATATTATACCCTTAACAAGACCCCTCGCCTGTCGGTGTACATGCGATGCCAAGAGCATCGCTAACCAACAGCTACTATTTGCATCGACCAGCCATAGGGCTAAGAGCCCTATTAAAAATGTGTATCATAGTACGTCTCAAGCTGCAAAGGAAAAAAAAAAGATTTCCTGGACGTGGAAAAATGGCGACCAGACACCCTCTTCCATACGAAACCATGCTTGCTTATACTATGTATCCATCGGTACCTTCATGTTCGCATCACGTAATTTTGTACTTGATCCACAAAGTCCCTAAGATAAAAGCCTGGGTGTATCGCACACGCTATAAAACAATCTTTTACCTCAACAACTGTCGGCTCATTAGCCGAAAACCGACATGCTCTGGGCACCAACACATCCACGACCCTATGCCTGGAATATACATGGGTTAATCACCCTTAATTTTCTCAGACATGGGACCTCTGTCTACATTTTGTGCACCGAACTCTCTTTTTCGAGTCCCCGTCTTCTTTCCGCATCAAAGCAATCGGAATTTTCCAGAAGTGTGCCCTGTGGTACTGAACTTTTTACTTAGCTGAAGTCTGGATTTCACTGCCTACGCTTAACCTGTTGGAAATGTGAATATGTCCCCTCGCGCACACATCCCTCCCATCACCGCACAATTACCTCACCACTACCAACTAGTATGTATATACACCGAAAGTTGACCTTAACTCTATTTTAGTGATTAGATTAAACCAACTACTCGGCGTATAACCTACTGCATACCTTTGGGCCAGGCTTGCCTGGTCAACCAGGCTGTTGCTGCTGGCACCCCGCTGGCCTACATATCAATCACAGCCAGACTGATTTAGAACCTAGTGAAAATACTTGCCCAATTTCCTCTTGACTTCTACACTTGTCCCAGCAGTGTTTGATATCTACTGTTAAGATGTTGAATAGTCTTGGACCACGGATGTTGATACAATGTATGCACATCTCTTGTGCATACTTTTATTTTGGCAGATATTAATGAAAATGGGTTGGGTTAGGTTAATTATGTATAGTTTAGTTAGGGTTACCTTTGATATACCTTTGAAGAGTTTCGAGAGTATCTACTCTCTGAGCCCGGCCATGGGCCAGGCTCGTCTGGTGCTTGCCTGGTCAACCAGGCTGTTGCTCCTGGAGGCCCGCTGCCCCACATATCCATCACAGCCTGGTTGATCTGGCACCTGGTGAAGATATTTGTCCAGTTTCCTCTTGAAGGCTTCTACACTGGTTCCAGCCGTGTTTCGGATATCTTCTGGTAAGATGTTGAATAGTCTGGGACCCCGGATGTTAATACAGTGCTCCCGTATTGTCCCCACCGCACCCCTGCTCCTCACTGGGTTTATTTTACACTTTCTCCCATATCTCTCACTCCAGTATGTTGTTATGGCAGTGTGCAGATTTGGGACCAGGCCCTCAAGTACTTTCCATGTATATATTATCATGTATCTCTCTCTCCTCCGCTCCAATGAGTACATGTTCAAGACTTGAAGGCGTTCCCAATAATTTAGATGTTTCAATGGCTCAATGTGAGCCGTAAACGATCTCTGGATTTGTTCCAGCTCTGCTATTTCTCCTGCCCTGAACGGGGCCGTCAGCACTGAGCAGTATTCTAAGTGAGGGAGCACTAGCGATTTGAATAGTGTCACCATCGGCATTATTTCCCTTGTTTTGAAAGTTCTCAATACCCACCCTGTCATCTTCCTGGCTGTTGTGATCTTTGTCTTGTTATGGTCTTTAAACGACAGATCAGCAGACATAATTATTCCCAAGTCCTTTACGTGTTCCTTTCGTTCTATGTGGTGACCCTCTTGCGTTTTGTATATAGTGTTCCTTTTGAGTTCTTCATTTTTTCCATACCTAAGCAGCTGAAACTTATCACCATTGAACGTCATGTTGTTCTCCACTGCCCATTGGAAGACCCTGCTTATGTCCTCCTGTAATTTTTCAGTGTCCTCTACCGTAGTGACTTTCATGCTTATTTTAGTGTCATCTGCAAATGATGATACAAAAGTGTGCTGGGTGTTTTTATCTATGTCTGCTATGAGGATGAGAAACAGCAGAGGTGCCAGGACAGTGCCTTGGGGCACTGAGCTTTTGACCTCGCTGATGCTGGATCTTGCCCTGTTCACTACTACTTTTGTGTTCTTTGTGTTAGGAACTCAAAATCCATCTGCCTACCTTCCCCGTAATGCCTATGGCCCTCATTTTGTGCGCTATCACTCCATGATCGCATTTGTCAAACGCCTTTGCAAAATCTGTGTAAATCACATCTGCGTTTTGGTCGTCCTCCAATGCCTCCGTAATTCTGTCATAATGGTTCAGCAGCTGTGACAGGCATGATCGACCCGCTCTAAAGCCATGCTGGTTCGGGTTATGTTGGTTGTGCTGGTCCATGAACTTTGTAATCTGCCGTCTCATCACTCTTTCAAAGATTTTTATGATGTGAGAAGTGAGGGCTACTGGTCTGTAATTTTTAGCTAGTGCTCTACTACCTCCCTTATGCAAAGGAGCTATGTCTGCACTCTTTAAGGCCTCTGGAATTTCACCTAGATCTAAGCTCTTTCTCCACAGAATACTAAGGGCTCTTGCTAATGGTACTTTGCACTGTTTTATAAATAAAGCATTCCATGAATCTGGTCCAGGTGCTGAGTGAGTGGGCATGTTGGCCATTACTTTTTCGAAATCTATGGGATTTGTACTAATGTCGGTTAGGTGGTCTGCGCAGCCTTCTGCTGGAGTGAAAAATATTTCTGCATTTTCTACCTTGCTGTCATTTAGTGGGTTGCTGAACACTGACTCATACTGTTCTTTTAGAATTTCACTCATTTCCTGTTCATCGTCCGTATACGAATCTCCTCTCAATAATGGTCCAATTCTACAGGTAGTTCTTAGCTTGGATTTTGCATAGGAGTAGAAATATTTTGGGTTTCTTGCAATATCCTGTATGGCTCTTTGTTCCCTTTGTACTTCTTCTGTCAGGTATGACATCTTAAGTTTTTGCTCTAATTCCGTGATCTCTCGGTTAAGGCTATCTCTCTTCTGTTGCAACATAACTGTGTTTTTCAGCAATTCAGTAACCTGTTTTCTTCTCCTGTACCATCTCCTACGCTCTCTCTCTATATCTGATCTTCTTCGGGGTTTCCTCAATGGTACGTGTTTCATACATACCTTGTATGCTTCTGTATTCAGCTTCTCTAGGCACTGGTGGGGATTTAGGGTGCTCATGTCTGATTCCCATGATATGTCTGATAGCTCTTGGTTTATTTTTTCCCAGTCAATTCTATGATTATTAAAATTAAACTTACTGAACATTCCGTCTCTAACATTAGTGTCGCAGTTCCCTAACCCTGAGTTAATACTAGTTTGAACTTCTATGATGTTATGATTAGGCTAGGTTAGATAACATTTGGATAGGTTACGTAAACGAGACTAGGATTTACTTTGGACCAGGCGCGAGACCAACCTTTAGTGTGCTATGGACCTAAATCAGTCTACCTGAAGATTGTTCTGGGGGTCAACGCCCCCGCGGCCCGGTCCCAGACCAGGCCTCCCGGTAAATCAGGGCCTGATCAACCGGGCTATTACTGCTGACCGCACGCAATCCAACATAAGAGCCACAGCTCGGCTAATCGGCAATGGCTAGGTATCTGTCCAGTTTTCTATAAGACAGCCAGGGGTCTATTGGTAATTCTAGTTATACATGATTGGAGGCTGAACAGTCTTGGCCCCCCTGACACTGTTGTCTCTTAGTGTACCGATGGCACTCCTGCTTTTCATTGGGGGTATGTTGCACTGTCTGCCGAGTCTTTTGCTTTCGTAGGGAGCGATTTCTGTATGCAGATTTGAGACTAGTCCCCTCTAGGATTTTCCAGGTTTATCTTTCTCGCCTGCGTTCCAGGTGAAGGTTCTCTGTACAATCTCCAGATCTGCATTCTCACCTGCCTTGAATAGGGCTGTTAGTGTATAGCAGTATTCCAGTCTAGAGAGAACAAATGACTTAAAGAGGATAATCACTGGCATGGCATCCCTTTGTTTTAAAGGTTCTCATTATCCATCCTATCATTTTATTCTCACTTATTTCCCTTGTATCTCCCAAAATAACAATTTGCACAAAAAATGACTACTTATTTCATGATATTATATGTATTGAGAAGAGTAAAATGACCGAATTCCACCGAGTAACTGTCGGTAACTATTGCTTTCAAGTTGTGCTGCAAAAGTAAAACCCAGCGTGCAGTTGGTAACATTCATACTTAACAAACCAAACCATTCCATTACCAAACAACCAATCCTCCTTCAGCATCACCGAAACAAAATCACCACCTCCCCTACACCACACATCTACAATGCATTATTATCACTACCAATCACAGACCACCACTCCCCCATCACCAGGAGCGCCACCACACCTGCACCAGGAGCAGAGTAAGCACCTGGGTTGCATCAATATGCATCGCGCACACATCACAAGTAGAGACGGTTGGCTGACTGCGAGAAGGAAGTTTCAAGCCGAGTTCGCCTCTCTACCTGCCGTCACATTTACAGCTACGATCACCAGGCAGATAGCGCATACCTTTACTTACACAAAGTTAATACACTGGATGGTAACTGCAAACATGTAGTTCGAACCGATTCTTGCCGAATATCTTGTTGGATACATTGAGACTAGTACGTGGGACCGGTTTCTAAATTCAATTACTCTCGAAGACCAGTTTTTGGTGACCATTATCCAGGCTTCTATGGCTGCCTGATCAGCCAGGGTGATACTACTTTTGGCATGTTGAGTTTGAGTTTATCCAGCAACACACGTTGGCCTTAAAAATGAGGTCTTATGGAGTTATGTTCACGAACAAAATGAGTGACTGTCCAATAAACTCGTCCCTCAAAACAAAATCTTATATTACTTGTAAACACAAAGATAATTAACCAAAATTTATTGAATTAGCAGGTAAAAAGTGTTATTCTCTCCTGCCTCTGATTGGAAGGGGAGGGGAGAAAGCAGGATGGGGCAAAGAGGGGGATTACTAAGGAGGATAGAGGGTGAGGGAGTTACCAAACAACATTCCTGTGTCAAAGGGAGTGTTTGGGTGGTGGGGGTGGGGGGGACGGGGAATAGGAACGACATGGGGGAGAGGCGAGGAGGAAGGGGCCTGGGAAGAGAGGGTGGGTGACTACTTCTTTCACAAATCTAATGCCGACATCTTCTACCTGACCCTTTCTAGATACTGTAGGCTGTTAACAGTATTGCTTGCTGGGATAAAGCTCGGTCTCTTGGTCCCGCATAATTTTCAATTACTGGCTACTTAGTTTTTACATAACATAAGAAGCAACACTGCAGCAGGCCTACTGGCCCACGCGAGGCAGGTCCAAGTCTCCTACCGGCTTAAGCCGGTAGGAGACTTGAAACGGTAACTTCTTTTTTCTACCCTGGCTTAATTGCTAAAGTTTTCTTTGTCCCATGAACAAGATGACAGATGTCTCTTAAAAACTTACTTACCATCCATATACACATACCTTTATGTTTATATGCGCTTCTTAATAGATCTTAATGCAGTAATATTTTCTTTCCAAACTAAAGAGGCCTGGTGTGAACCCGGACCGCGGGGCTAAGACAGTCCCTGGAACCACGATACGTATTGTCACATTGAATGAACCTTGGTGCAACCAATCACTAGATTACTTTATTGTACCATGCTTGAACTCTTGGATAGCCAAGGACTGAAGGGGGCAAGGAAGGAGGCCCTCTATTCCGGTGAATGGCTCTGTGTCAAATGAATTGGAACTATTCTCCCCTTTCTCAGATTAAACCTGATTACCCTTACCCCCTCCTGTTTTTCATGGGTTTAACGCCTCCCCGTGGACATAAAATACTGCAATAGGACTACCCAACCTATATTTAAAGCTTCGAATGATTTCTCTCGCCTCCAATAATAATCGGTGTTTTTCCAAACAGGAAGTATCATAGTAAAGAATTCATCGCTCGTCTTTGCCCTGATTCTATCCTCAATATCTTCAACATGATGCGGGTCAACCTCAGGCACCACAAATTGTTGAAGAATTGATGTTAAGTCTTCCTGTAATTTCTGGCCGTTATTCTTCCTTCGCAGCCTTCCCATCAGATGTGCATCATCTACATTACACTAGTCCTTATTAAAGGTCTCTTACATAATCAGAAATAGCATGGGATCCACGTAAATAACATTCTTCACGAGTTCCAAGATTAATCCTTTGAGACAATCTTTGGAAGCATGTGCGCGCATGCGTTTTCCGTGTATGTGATTATCAAATTTTATTAACGAGCAGAACTATGCTGGTCGTGTTCAGTCGTACGTGTCTAGTTTGCCACAGAATGGTCAAGTTGCTGGTGGTTGTAACATGCTCCCTCTGGGATCATCACACTGCTCTACCACTATACATGTAAAAAAAAATCTAGTATAACCTTTCAACACTATTTTTTGTCTCGCGTTGGTCCTAATGATGGCTCTCGACAATGTCCTTTGAATATTTCCTTGCCTTCAGGTACCATAACGCTCTGCACAGCGAAAGCTTTGGCAAGCGAATACGTTGCCTAAACAAATATTCGAATGTTGCAAATACATCCATTTGCCTAAATGTTTAGACTTATCAGAATTCCTCTTTCTCTTATAAACTAACAAGGGTGTTTGTTCAATGTCTTCTTAAATTTTACATCTCACCTAATGGAGCCATTTTTTTTTTAGTAATATCTACTTGTTTTTCTTATGTAAGATGTGAACAGTTTATGGTATTTTACGAGCTAATGACAACTTCGGCCAAATAACGAGTTCTGCCTACTAATATTTAAAGGAAAAAATGGCTCAATCTGGGCGAAAATGAAAACAGGACAAGCATCACTAAACATAAAGGAGACAATTCCCAATTAGGCTAGGTGGATCCCTGCCTAAGCCCCGGCAAAGCGAGTCACCCACACACAGTGAGTCAGTAACCGGCTCACCCTAACAGCCCCATAATTTAAACATATTCAAAAGAGGAGCCCTAAATCCACAGGGATCATGCAGTGGCTTGGGAAATGGGAGATAAATCAGGTTAGATCAAAGGAAAAGGGAGGATAGGTCCAGATCCTTGGATCAAGAGTCCCTCACAACCATCCTGACACCTCCCTTGAGGGATTCGCAATGCATTGAAGAGTTGAAGTGTAATGGGTAGACCATTAATATGCCATGTGTTCAAGAACTGATGAGGATAATATAGTTCTAAAAAAAGGGGCATCGAGGGGGATTTTCTACCAATGTTCAAAGCAGAATGACACCGTACACCACTAAAGCCAGCGTAGAAATTTAGTTCTATATTGAACTTTTTCGGTTTAGCCTCACAGGAAATCCATTATTGCTTTGTATCAAACTGGAAATTCGGATTACAATAATATTCGTTTTAGCTCGGTTATATATAAAATATATATATATTATATATTGATGTTTTAGGCTTAGAGGGAAGACTTTACCACAAATATGATACAATGCATGCAGAGCAAACCTTTATTTAATATACTACGTTTCGATCTAAACATCTATCACTGCCTTGATGAAGCTATTGAAAGAGTAACGTAGTCTAGAAATAAAGAGTTGTTCTTAAAAGTTTTTTTTTCTGCAATATTACCAATGGCTTCTCAACTTTAAAGTTTTACTAAGACATCGTGCAACACTTGACGAGCAAGATGACAGCTGTCATTTATATTTCCCGAAATTCGTTTTCAGTTCTACGCGATATTCACATATATCTTACGGTTACGGTACACAATGCCCTCCTCCACTTCTCACTAACATTGCCATCCTTTGTGTTCGCACACAAAAATTATATATTTAATTTTTTGCTGATAATCAGGTTACCACTTTATTTTGTCTATTTCTATTTCCTCCTAGCTGTCCTGAAATCCTATTTGCTCGCTCACGTGGGCCTTTTTACTGTACAACACTGACCGGTTTTGAGGGTTCTAGCCCGCAGCCTGGCTTGAGGCCAGACCTTGCTGACCATCAAGCAGGCGGCGGCCCGCAAGACCACACAGCCATCACAACTGTCTTAACTGATCTGGCACATTTTGTAAGATTTCTTCGGATTTTTAACCCCGGAGGGTTAGCCACCCAGGATAACCCAAGAAAGTCAGTGCGTCATCGAGGACTGTCTTATTTCCATTGGGGTCCTTAATCTTGTCCCCCAGGATGCGACCCACACCAGTCGACTAACAACTCGGGTACCTATTTGCTGCTAGGTGAACACGACAATAGGTGTAAGGAAACACGTCGAAATGTTTCCACCCGCCGGGAATCGAACCCGGGCCCTCCGTGTGTGAAGCGAGAGCTCTAGCCACCAGACCACCGGGCCACCGGTAGTTCCCTCGTTAAAGATGTAAACTGCTGGAGCAATACTTGCTATTTCTCCTGAAAAGAAAGTAGAAGAGTTGTGGACTACGAACGTTGAAAGTGTACTCTGTGCATATGGCGTCCCTACTTATTGTATAATTAATACTTGATTTCCCTTGCTTCTTTCTTTAATGTTTTGGCCTACATGTATTATTTTAAGAATAATTAACCTTCTACGAGAGATCTTTCCCAACACTAATGTTTCCTGCATTATTAATGTATGATATGCTTGGCAACTAAGTTGTTCGCTTAGACTGGTTCGAACTTGAGAGAAAGGTGAGGGGGGGGGGGGCGAGGAGCACGAGCCTCGGCCCTTGCATACATAATTTAGGTCAAAGCCTGCTTTGTATGTTTATAAATGTGTTTATATACAGGTACAGTTATGAGTGAGAAATAATATTCGTTAAATTGGTTGCTCAAGCGCTGGACAGCGCGCGCACGCCACGAAAGCCAGATAGAGAGGAGAGTAGATGAGAGGAAAGGAGAGTAATGTAGAGAGATAAAGCATGCATACACACACTTTAGAAACGGGGTTAAGGGGCGAGGAGGTAAAGGCGAAGACTTTGGAAAAGGGAAGAAAGAGGTGCTCAGAGAAAATGAGAATAAATTATGGGTGGAATGTTAACAAGTGGCAAGAACTATATGGTACGACCTTGGAGGGCGTACATTCAGAGCTGTGAGAACGTTAACTGACCACGAACCCGACTGGTGTGTGGAAGTCTAAATGTGATCCACTACTTGGGTGGTGTCTCATACAACCATCAACAGCGCCACAAATGGTCGTCCTACAACAGCTCTCACCAGAGAAAATGAAACAATCATTTTCTCTCAGGCAGCAGCAGCAGCAGCATCTATGCCACACGCATCATTACCTAAGGCAGCAACACGCACCATCGTCTCAAGTGTGTGTTGCAAATTCACTTCGGGCAGCATCACCAATGCAACACACCCTCTCAGGCAGCACAAGTACCAATGTCACACACGCACACTCACACAGCAGCAGCATCAAAACAACACATTTGCAAGGCGAGATCTAGAAGGCAGGATCATACAATGACTCACTCTGGCGTGGGTATACTAATAAGAGGAGTGGTCAAACAACGGCACAACAGCAGAGAAGAAAAACTTACACCTGGTGGACACTCCAAGTGGGATGAATATTCTTTCCAACGAACTAAGTAACCCGTCCTCCACCTTAAACAGCGTGGGATTAAACACTAAGTTGTTCTGAGGGTTGGAGTTCGAAAAGTGGGTGCGTTTGAAGTAATACATAACTGCTGTGCCGGGTTTTATTGGTAGAAAAGGTCGCGTGATCTGCCAGTGAATCCTTTCAGTTTGGCTCCTACATCTTGACTGAGCAATGCCTCTCTTCTATGTGCGGGTTGTGTGTGTATTGTTCCAGTCACGGTATTGTGCCTTTTTTGTTATTTAATCTAGAATAACTAATACAGTATTTAATTCTGAATGCCTACAATTAAATTTAACTTCAGAATACAGGCTGAATTCAGACCGGTGTACCTCCTGTCGGACTTTATATTCCTGTTTGTATACTTTTGTTGGCGATTAACCTAAAGTAAATTTAGATTATACTAACTTTTATTAGATTGATAAAACCCTGGCTGGCGAAATTTGCGCTAATCACTTGCAATTTTAATTTTATGTTATACCTAATATTACTAATGTACTTTTACACTAATAAACAAATGTAGATTGCACTTTTCAAAGTTTATTATTATTAGGTTTAGACCCCTAAAAGTGCTGCGCATAATGTGGGTCACAGTGTTTAATCTGATATAATGCATTACTTTTTGTCAATAAATTTAATCTCCTCTCATGAAACCCTCTCACTTTTAAATGTTTTCTAAACAAGTGAGAAATGTCAAGTGGATGGATGAGACCCCTGAAGTACCTTCCTGTGTTACACTATATACACGAGGAAGAACCACACACCATATTGACTTACGTCTAACATGTTACCACTAAAGTACCAAGTGCAACACGAAGGAGTTGTTATATGTTAGGTAAATGGACAGACATGCAACGATTGCCACAATAAAATGTCACATTAGTTGCATCTGTTTCCATTTACCTAACATGTTGTCGGTAATTCTACCAGTATTAAGAGTTGTTATATTAGTGTTTACACGCCTTACGTCCACAACTGACAAACTGAAAAATGATTATGATCCAGGAAGGACTTTTAGGTCCTTCTTGGATCATAATCAAGACGTGATTCTAAAATGGTACAAGAGACTAAAACGTTGCCAAGTTTGCACTTCCAATTTGCATGATAGTTGTAAATTGCTCCAACCACGCTATTGTGACTTAAGTCTTCTAATGTCCTTACTTAGGTTAGGTTAGATAAGGTTTGTCAGGAAACAGGACAAGCGCTTCCTGACGCGGGTCTTAGATGATGACCCGCTGTTGAAGCTTTTGGTCATCTGACCGAGGCCTTCCGCTGGCTTACCCTTTAAAAATTATGGTAATGTCCTTACTAGAAAAGATCATATCAGAGATAACGCTAGTAAAATATTTTCTAAGTAGATAAATGATCGTACCAAATAATAATGAGAAGCTTAGCCTAGTTACTGATGAGAAACCGAATTAGTCATATACTCACATCACTAACACATGCAGGTGGTGGAAGCGGGGCTTCTTTGAAGCTGTGAGCAGCGTGTGAAGTGTGATGCAGAAGACGACCAAGTTACACAACTGTTGACCGCGGCGGCAAAAGCCTGCTTGATCAGGCAGGCAACAGTTAAGTCTGGCCTCAGACCTGCCTGCCTGCCAGAGAAAAACTCTGAAAACCTGTTTCGGATAAACAGGTGAAGATGCACCAGAACACGTGCGTTCACTTAGTACTTGCGAGATAACACGTGTCACAATGAGGCACCTTGTGTCACGGATGACTGGAGCTCATTCACTGTCACAATTCGCTGGTTCGGGTGTCACAAACTTTCTTCTTTGGTCACAATCCTGTGGTTTGAATAGCTACAGATGTAATACCCACGTTGATACTACAACACTTGTAGAGGATACTTTTAACTGAAGAGAGACAATGTTTCCATACATTTTGAGGACGTTCAGTCCCTTAACGTTGATTGTAAATATTTTATAATAAAGCTCCAAGACTGAGCACTTTGAAAATGCATATCCAACAAACTACTACAAATTGCCAAACCTTTAGTAACATAGTGGCGGAATAAAACTTATCGTCGAGACCAACAGTCAAGCTGAACTACTATACCTAATCAGACCTCTCCTCGCTCGTGCCTATATGATCTTCCCCCGGGTATATTTTGACCTGAAAGGTCAAAATATACCCGGTTATATTAATATACCCGGTTTTAATTAAGTTCCCAATTATTGCTGATTAAGGCATGCGCACATTTGGATATATTTGAGTGACGTTTCGCCCACAATGGCCTTTAACAGTCTTTGTGATGAACTAGACACTTGTGCAAAACTCCTCATTCATCAACTTATCGGTTTTTCAAAACCATTATTAAGTGTCATTTTGCATTTATATTCGTCACCAATAATGTCCTGACGCAGGTCTTCAGAAGATGGCGAATTACTGGTTACCTAAGGATCCTCCTTCGAGTGATGTACGTTTATCACTGGCCTTCCATCGGGTGATGTACACTACTGATCCACTATCGGGAGAGGCTGACGGGTCAGGACATTGTTCTTGACAATATAAATGCAAAATGTCTATTAGACTGATAGTCCCTTGTGGGTGAATTTTTTCTCAAATATGTTCACGTGTCTATCAACTTGTCGGTATTATATACATTTGATCTAAATATTAAGCCTTCATATCTTTTTTTTGTGCAGCAATTCAGTTTCTTGGACATGCAGCGCCAAGCCAGCCTCTTCCCGTTATTTATAGCAACGTGTTAAAATTTGAACCCCTGAATGTCGCACTCGGCCGGCACGTCCCGATGCTTCAAATTAAACCACGTCTCGGCAATATCGACGTTTCCTGCACAAGCAACAAATCTCAACTCACTTATCTTGTTGTTTCTAGCACTATGAATATTTAATACATAAAGTTTTTCTCCTGTATCTTCACCTTTGCCTTTCCACCATTATTATTATCCAATGTTTCTTCTTCTCCATCGTTTTGGCTGATACTGTTTTAATTTATTTCCTTCATAACTGTTACTTAGCATGCGTGAGTGTGTTAGATAGGAGCCAGTGGAGGCAAATGTTTTTTTTATGATTTGACGTGTTGTTGAAGTGTGAGCAAAGTAACATTTATGAAGGGATTCAGGGAAACCGGTTAGCCGGACTTAAGTCCTGGAGGTGGGATGTACAATGCCTCCACTCTGAAGGAGCTATGTTGCAGTTTTTGAACTCTTGTATCGGCACGCCTCTGGCAAGACAGTGATGGAGCGAGTGATGAAGTGTTTCTTCTTTTTCGGGTCACCTTACAGTTAAAAAAAACCGGTTACTTCTAAATTACATAGTATCACAATCTGCATTATTGTCACGTCCTGACTCTGTAGTTCCACAATCCATTCTCCACTCCCCCTCCACATCTCTCTTAACTTTTTCAGTTAAAGTCCGAAACACTGCAGCAACCACCCAACTGACTAATGCTGCTACCCCTGTATCAGATAAATGCACTACAACTATAACGTAAACTAGTGTATTTTGGGCTTAATCCCTGAGCTAGCTACGAAAAAAAATCGAGAACAGATAAAAAAATAAAGGGAAAAGAAAATGGAAAAAGAAATTAGAAAATGGAACATTATGAAAGAAAAAGAAAACGAATATGAGACATGAGATCTCTATTAGATTCCCGGGTAGGTTGTGACGTCTGGGCAGTCTTCTAATACTATTTGCCTCTGATCATCTAGCAGTGAATAGATACCAGAGTGCCTGTCAACTGTTGTGGGTCGCAGCCTTGGATTTTCCTGACTTAACAATTCTTCGGGGTTATTAACCTGAAGAATGTCTACTTACACCATCTAGAATGAGAAGCATCCGTTATGTAAGCAGTGAGGGAGCTTACGAGCGTGCACTGAGCTGGCGCTAGAACTCTCAGAACAAAAGTAACAAATCACTCAGACCAACCCAAAGCGGCCTTGTAGTGGCGACGACTCGCGGCAAGAAGGGCGCAGCCCCTGCCAGCCAATGACCAGCTTTGCAACAATCCACAACACTTTCTAACGGTGAGACAGCGCCTGCCACCGTTCACAACCAGGGCGGTCATAAGTAGCCATAGTAGCCACCCTAGATACACATTATAAGCTGTAATGAGTACTTCTCAGGGCCTTTCCAATATGTTGTGGCGCGTGTCTCGCCATTGGTGGACAGAGGATCGAACTTCCATCACTCCATGTACTGACTGATTTAGTTTCACAAAATATGCTGCTGCTGCTGTTCATACAACATGCCTGGTCGAGGCAGTCTATGGCATCCCAGGCTATTCTCATTTTTTTGTACAAGCAGAAAATACTATAACTTTCCCAAGTGGAATTCCACTTCTAGCAGGGACCTAATCTACACGATGTTCATCACCCAGTATTTTAGTTTCATATCAATTGTAAAAAATCTTGGGTTAGCGTGCCGACTACTGTAGTGTCTGCTTTTCCAATTATTCTCTACTGGCGTAAACTGTTTATTGACACGAAATACTCAAGCGTTGTAACTGATATAACGGCTAACAATTCATTAAACTAGTGACACTTCTAAAGTGAAAATCCTGAATTTAAAACAAAAATATATTCTGTACATAGATACAAAATCTCCGACAAAACTCTACAGTCTATTGTATAAATAAATCTCACTAGTGCAAAACTTTTATCATATCATAAAAATCCTTGAGTGACGCAGCAAGTTTGGCTCTGGAGTTCTGCTAGCAGCTAGCTTTATACATCAGTCTTGCTGTACAGTTTCCACAACGAGAGTATAATACTCTTTACAATATTCCATACCGTTCATAACATCACTAGTGCTAGCGTACACTAACATGAGGTAGCAACACGCGATTTTTTCCCCTCCGTTCAAGAGGAAGATTGCAATGTCAATAGAGTCCCAGATTAGCGCTCACGGCAAATATGGGAAGCAGCCATCGGTCGACATGCCAAGTGCAAGAACAGGGAAGGGAGACACTGGGAGTAGTGGTAGGTATGAGAGAATGAAGGGGAGAGGAAAAAAATAGACGAGAAGAAAATGAGGAAGGAAAAGAGGGAGAGGGGAGGAAAACTGAGAAAACTCGTTACGGATCCTATTTAGTACTGAAATAAGGTACCAAAGCCCACCCAGAGCGGTACTATAAAGTATATTTTAATATCCAAAGTAAAATATGTATGTAACAGTTTAACACCTAGGTAGGGTGATCCAAATCGCAAAATACATTCACCATCGCTCCCTCCACAGCTGCTTTTCCATGAGAGCACTTCACGATCCACCATGGCATAGCATGCTTATACATGTCTAAGAATACAACATGCCTAAAATACTTTTGTGCTACACCAAGGAAGATTGTACACTAAAATATTCAAGGAGTGTCATTCCATGGCGGATGTGACAAGTCTGTGGGTGAAACTTAAAGGAATCTTTAATAAGAACATAAGAACATAAGAAAGAAGGAACACTACAGCAGGCCTACTGGCCCATGCGAGGCAGGTCTAAGTCTCCCACCGGCTTAAGCCAATGCCCCGACCCAGCCAGGTCAGGTTACATTCACTTAAGGAAGGAGCACGGCATCTGACCTAGTAGCACAAGCTAGTCAGGACCAACTCACACCCACCCGCACCCACTCATATATTTATCTAGCCTATTTTTAAAACTACACAACTTTTTAGCCTCTATAACTGTACTCGGGAGTTTGTTCCACTCATCGACAACTCTATTACCAAACCAATGCTTTCCTATATTTTTCCTGAATCTGAATTTATCCAACTTAAAGCCATTCCTGCGTGTCCTGTCAATACTAGATATTTTTAGCACGCTATTTACATCCCCTTTATTTATTCCTGTTTTCCATTTATACACCTCAATCATATCTCCCCTAATTCTACGCCTTTCTAGAGAGTGCAGATTCAGGGCCCTTAGCCTAGCACGGGCCAACAGGCCCGCTGCAGCGCTCCTCCTTTCCTATAAGAACATAAGAACACAAGAAAGAAGGAACACTGCAGCAGGCCTACTAGCCCACGCGAGGCAGGTCCAAATCTCCCACCGACTTAAGCCAATGCCCCGACCCATCCAGGTCAGGTTACATTCACTTAAGGAAGTATGCGTGAAATGGGGATAACTAACGCCTGCGTCATATACCGAACTCCCCATGCACACCTCATTAAGTGGGATGAAGCCAAACTTGCCGTTAAGAAAAATTTACTAAGGCGGAAGAATGTGGAATCAAGTGTTGAAGGCCACATCCACTACAATCCACACCACTGGTAGTTTTAGCTTGTCTGGGATACTGACGGTGATCAGGTTACCTCAGTTCTTAACAACTCTCTAGGCTATGAGCATCCAAGAGCGGGGACTAGATTGGATTGGAATGGATTGGCAGTTTCCATAGTGCTCCACGAGTAATTTACGTACTTGTCGTATTTGATACCATTTCTGACCACTTCATAGTGTTGAAATCTGTCAGACAGAGCTGGATAATGAGAACATATTAAAGTATTTTAAAGATTCAACAACTATGAGAGCTTCAAAAGGTTTCGTTCCAACAGAGCTGGAGTTCCCATTACTTGGGAGTTACCATCGCTCAGGATGACATCCACAAGAGGCGACATGCAATTTTTATGAAGATATTCCCATCATTCCAGAACGGAACAAAAATTATTTAACGGAAAGGGGGGGATTTGGAATACGTTATATCTATTAACAGATTATTATATCAAAAGGAAGCGCTAAACTTACTAGGGTCATATAGTTATGAACAGATAAACTATACATATTGGCAATAACCTCTCAAAATTATAAAACTACATTGGATAGTAAATTCCCTTGGATAGTAAATTCATTACTATCCAAGGGACAAGTTATGGGGAGAAAGCGCGCGAGCCGCACCTAGCAGTGGAGAGGTTCACTGGGATCACAGCTACCAGCCGCGTTTAAATCACTGTTAATACAGCCTCTAATACTACACCTTTCCTCAATGCGCCAGCAAACACCCATTATAAACATAAAAAAAAAAATTGAGGTCTATCAGCAGGTTCAAAATACATAACAATCTTTAATAAACAAAATTTAACAAGTAGTCAGGTAAGACGGCGAGTTTTATTTTTTTACATTTAGTAGTTAAATAAAGGCAGTATAACCAGACATGCTCGAAAACAAGTGCCACCAAGGCACTGGCACCTCCAAGTAGCAACAGTGATAGTCTGTTCACATGAAAATACTGCATCATGTGGCGACCCAAGGTCATTTGCTAAACAAATTTGTTTTTCCACTAGGCATCAAGCAGTCATATCGGATAGTGTTAATTATTATTTTACCATGAGAATCTACACTTCAGCAGGCGAGAAAAGTGAATAACTCGTACAACTCCCTAACACACGCACCACAGAGATACTGACAAACCTACTGACGAGAGACCAGCGTCCGGACTAGCCAAAAAGTTGCCAGCTTGCCACACATTTTCTCAAATTATCTCAAGTAAAATTCCGTCATCATGAGTTTAAGCAATGTGGTGGTGATGCCACGTGTGAATGATTCTGATTTTTTTTAGATATATATATTTATATATAATATATAAACTTATACGCCTCAATTACTGAAACAAAAATACACATTAAGGCACTTGGGCCACTTGGCAGCCGTCGCAATGTATGCCATTCTCGCTCTTGCGCTGCTATACACTAAGCACATACAAGAGAAATAAACAAGTCTCACCCCACACTGAACATAGCACACCAGAGAATGTTATTTAAAACTCTGAGATAATGAAATCTATTACTTTCACATATACATCTCAGGGCTAGCGTGATATTGCCGAGTCGCCATGAATGTATACTATTATCTTCATGGAGTGGGAACCCTCCCCACACCACTAACCGGATATACCTTAACTCATTCCAGTCTCCGCCAACTAAATTAGTCCGCTTTTTTTTTTTTATCAATCCCGCCCTGTAGCAAAACCACTGACCCTCCCCCACGCCTTACACTGACCTTATCCCACACATCACACCGACCAGCTCTGTCAGGATGAAAGCACTGAAGCTATCTGAACCCATAGTGGGATACTTGACGATAGAATCATGGCCTACTGATTTCAAGCACTGGCTGACATGTACGAAATCCAATGTGTGCTGGAGAATCATTAGATCAAAGGTTTTAACACCCAAGTTTAAAAGACATGCGCAACTCCAAGAATCTGTACTGAGAGACGTTTTGCCCACCTGGAACTTTATAATCTAATACACACATAAGAATGAAGCCTTCTTATCGTGGAACCAGCGAAAGAAGTAGAGTGATGCAGCAGAAGTAGACGTGGTCACATGTGGGCGGGGATCACTACTGGAAATAGGTCGGGCCCGTAAGGTGGACCAAAGATTTAACCATCGAGTTTTAGAAACCTTCTCGATGGCCGAAGCACATTATTCCGGCAATACAACGAAAGAATTGGATGTCTCAATAGCAGTTTCTTGAACGTTCGTCATTTTCTGCTCCAATCCTTTCTTACGGCCATCCTTTTCTAGGAATCCTTGCTGCCATCTTCTACTTGGCACTTGCACTAACACTGAAAATTCACCGAGCAAGTCTTCACACGACACGCCTCCATTTCACCCAAACCAAACTTGGTAGTAAAGGCTGAATCTCGCCTTGAACCGTTTGATAAATAATGTCGTTAATATTAGGGTACATCCCCACAATGTCAATAAAACTTGTGCTAAGTAATAAACATCTAGCTTCCCCATTAAGGAATGACAATTTCTTGTAAGAACAAAGAGCACTTCAATCGACTTAATTACAGGTTTCAAGTTTTACCAAACCATTTTTATTCGTATCTGTCCAAACCACTCTTAAAACTACCCCAAATATTTTGTCCAACCCTCTCAAAACTTCCCAGTTTCACTTCTCTAGAACTCTGGTCACACTGACACCTTTCTATAAGTGTTAAGGGGCAGGGCCAAGAGTAAGTTTATTTAGGCCCAAGTAAACAAATACAATTATCACAGTGTAAATGACCTAGGATAACCCAAAACCTGAGTTTCTCTGCAAACGCAAGTAGGAGAGCAATTATCACTTAGCTAAGTGATTATAAGATATATATATATATATATATATATATATATATATATATATATATATATATATATATATATATGTCGTGCCGATTAGGTAAAACTGGTCAATTAGCAAGAACTCATCTAAAATTAAGTCCTTTCTAAAATTTTCTCTTATACGTTTAAAAATATATTTTTTTCATTTATGTTAATGTAAGAATTTATAATTTTGTATCAAGAGAAACTTTGAAAACCTACCTAACCTTATTACAACAAGCGCAATTTAATTTAGCCTAACCCAACTAAATATATTTTAGATACGTTAACATTAATTTAATAATAAACAAACACAATGAAATATATTTTTTTCGTTATGTTCAGAATTATTTTGGCGAAATTATTGCATACACAAATTTTCACTTGTCTTATATGGCAAGGTGAGCGTTGCTATTTAAGCCAAAATCGCAAGTTTTACCTAATCGGCACGACTGGCCCATGGCCCATGGCCCATGGCCGGGCTCAGAGAGTAGATAAACTCTCGAAACTCTTCAAAGGTACATCAAAGGTAAGAGGCCTGGTCTGGGATCAGGCTGTGTGGGCAGTAATCTTACCCCCTCCCCAAATCATCTTCATGTAGCCTTCAAGGTATCAGTTTCTTCATATATTGGTATGTAGACAATCTCAACAGTAAAAATATTTAATTATAGTGCCACTACAAATACTGATCATTTACTAGACTCCATAGAACCTATTGAGTGAACCATACACTCGTATGGCAAATATAACCAAGTAACCAATGCCGTAGATCTACGCATTGTCCACAGGGTCCAAGAATTTAAAAAAAAAAAAAATTCTTATGAAATGGTATATATAATCAAAGCACTTTCACAAAATTACTCGCAAAGAATCAGGCAACTTATTTTTTGTCATCCCCACATTAGTACGCAACGCAAAGAAAATAGGAATCTGACACCTTCTACCCATATTAATTTTACAAAATAGGTATCTGAGTGGTTAATCGGTATCGAGGATATTAGCATGAGGAGAAATTGCAGTACACATATTTAAGAATCTCCAAACTTAGAAGAATTGGATTTTAAGAGTTGTCTAATTCAGTGGAAGCCATGCACACACATTTGTGTATTGTTCCAGTCACGGTATTGTGTCTTTTTTATTCTTTATGCACACTCATGTGGCCCCTGCAGAAAAGGGCAGTGAGACCGCAAGAATGATATTTGTTTCAAATAAAAGAATAATTTCAATTTGTACATTATTACAAAATTAGGTGACATTTCATTCATACAGTTTGAAAAGCATTCCCAAACACTGTAGAAGGTGTTATCAATATTAAATGTGAGTTTGTTGATAGCTTTACGATATCAGTGTTGAGGACAACCGGATCCGGATTTGAGATGACAAAAATTGTCATCTACAAATAGAACTGGTTTAAATTCCTTGTAGACATTAAGTCACCGATGTAGCCGAGAAATAAGAGGGCCTAGGACGCTGCCTTGTGGCACCCCAATGTTGATAGGTCGAGTTCATGAAGCGAAGCAGTCATTAATGGTCACAAGTTGGTGTCTGTCGTTAAGGTAGAACATAAATGTGAAAGCATGGACTTCGATTCTATAATGTACTGGTTTAAGCAGCAGCATGTTAAGTCTACTGTATCGAAATCTATTCTTAAATCGATAAAGAAGCCCAGTGGATATTTTTGAGTCTAGCAGTTTTACTAGTACATTATTCGTACATTTTCCCTGGTCTGAAATCAAACTGGCAAAAGTTAGGAATATTATGTTTAGTTATGAATGTGAACACTTGTTTATGTATCATTTCTTCAAAATGACAACCTAGTTAACACAAATAACTGTTGTAGGGGAAGGGTCAAAAACTGCAAAATTACTTAACAGTGTTATTTTGTGGTATAAACTTGGTAATACAATACCGACAAATAGAAAGGAAAAGAAGACTTTTGTAAATACTAACTTTTCGGTCCCAGGACCAAAAGGTATCTTGATGTCTTAATATTTAATCACGTATCTTTTTTTCCCACTACGTGTTTGTATCACGATCGTAGTACAAGATTTATACACGATTGCCAGACGATGCAACACACGATGGACACTATAAATAGAGGTGTGCCTGCATCTCCTACTGCGGTCACATAACCGACAAAACAGATACAGGTTAAACAAATAACCCGCACATAGGAGAGGAGCTTACGACGACGTTTCGGTCCGACTTGGACCATTTACAAAGTCACACTTAGTAAATGGTCCAAGTCGGACCGAAACGTCGTCGTAAGCTCCTATGTGCGGGTTATTTGTGTATTGTTCCAGTCACGGTATTGTGCCTTTTTGTTATTTACAGATACGCTTTCCTGGAGAACTGCTTCTACGAGACTGTCATCTCCAGATCCACGTCAACACATCTTACTGCTTCTATACACCACCCTCATTCCGTCCCTCTCTCTCCCACTGTTTATGCCACGTCATAACCTCCACAGAGACTAATACTAATAATAATATCTTTATTTACTACAAGTACGTACATGTACAAGGTATACAGACTACTAATATGTGGAAAGCCCCTTGTTTATGCAGAGCTTTTCGGGCAAATTAGGTCAGTTTTGTCCCAGGATGCGACCCACACCAGTCGACTAACACCAAGGTACCCATTTTACTGATGGGTGAACATAGACAACCAGTGTATGGAAACCATGTCCGATGTTTCCACCCCTTGACTGGGAATCGAGCCGTGTGAAGCGAGAGCTTTTGCCACCAGGCCACGGGTCACCGTTCTTAATTAAACCTGATTGCCTTTCGTCTGAAATTATTCTCGGCTAAAATCCAACAGAAATTTAAGCTACTATTTTGTGTTCCCACAGTATGCAAAACTGTATGGGACGGCCAGAGATTATTAGCTTCTCTTACATTTCACCACCAAGACAGAGGGGAGCCTTCAGCGAATGCCTTAAATTCACCACCGGACTTCACAAGACATATCACCTTTTCGATATACATTAATGAACTCAAGACTGGTCAGCAACATCGTTACTACCGCTGACAATGGGAAGTAGTGATCAACTTTAACAAGTACAATAAAGTAATCAATCTTACGGGTGACAACAACAGCCCATCCCAGAGCTATTTATCTAAGCATGCGAGTTTTCTGCAAAGCCAGCCGAATCTTGTGATAATGTGAAGAAAAACTCCAATAGCCTAAACCTCCACAACTCTTATGGGCTACCAAAGACAAATCCAGCATTCCTATCCATCCTATAACTTGAGCATAGGTAGTGCCCTACACACTAGCTGGCCACCTCGTGAAGCATCTTTCCTGACTCCTGGGTACTATCAGTCTTGCACATCTGAAGAATTCTGGTGATTTTCTATCCAACATCTCTAGCAAGAGCATCAGAAACACTCATGGCCTTTTACATAACATCTCTTATCACTAACAATCTTACCAATGCTGCCCTAAACATACATAAAAGTTCACCAGCGAGACTAACCTCCTACTACTCTGTCACAATTTCAAGGAATTAACTGATCTGTTAACTTCAATTTCTTCAAACATGAGAACAACTGTTACAAAAGAAAGCATGTCAATGGACAGCCCCCTTAGCGCCATACAGCTGAAAAGGGTTCAGTGATGTGTCTGGCTTCACTATCTAGTTGTCTAAGGGTCATATTACGAGTAACTTCGGTCTTGAATAATTTTTGTCCTAACCTGTACCAACAGACCCCTAGTTAGTTATCGTCAGGATGGAACTGGGTAGTGTATCTAATTAGCTCCAAATCAACTGGCTATGGTGCCTTGTAGGCACCATGCTGCTAGTACCAACAGCCTTATTGATAAGGCCATAAACCAAGAGCGGAGTGGAGAGAGGTACATGATAATATATACCTGGAAAGTACTTGAGGGCCTGGTCCCAAATCTGCACACTGCCATAACAATATACTGGAGTGAGAGATATGGGAGGAAGTGTAAAATAAACCCAGTGAGGAGCAGGAGTGCAGTGGGGACAATACGGGAGCACTGTATTATCATCCGGGGTCCCAGACTATTCAACATCTTACCAGAAGATATCCGAAACACGGCTGGAACCAGTGTAGAAGCCTTCAAGAGGAAACTTGAAAAGTATCTTCACCAGGTGCCAGATCAACCAGGCTGTGATGGATATGTGGGGCAGCAGGCCTCCAGCAACAACAGCCTGATTGACCAGGCAAGCACCAGACGAGCCTGGCCCATGGCCGGGCTCAGAGAGTAGATAAACTCTCGAAACTCTTCAAAGGTACATCAAAGGTAAGAGGCCTGGTCTGGGATCAGGCTGTGGGGCAGTAATCTTACCCCCCCCTCCCCCAAATCATCTTCATGTAGCCTTCAAGGTATCAGTTTCTTCATATATTGGTATGTAGACAATCTCAACAGTAAAAATATTTAATTATAGTGCCACTACAAATACTGATCATTTACTAGACTCCATAGAACCTATTGAGTGAACCATACACTCGTATGGCAAATATAACCAAGTAACCAATGCCGTAGATCTACGCATTGTCCACAGGGTCCAAGAATTTAAAAAAAAAAAAAATTCTTATGAAATGGTAGAGAATCTTTTTCTAAAGGTAATAAAACAAAAAGTACGAAATTTGGTGGAAAACTGACGAAATTACACTATCGCAGATTTGACTGTGTCAGTGGTATTTACATTTCGGCGATTTTGCCTACTTTGACCCCTATTTTAGGCCAATTACATTATTCCAGTTGACCAAATTCTTAGCTATTTCGTTAGTATTACTTCTATTTTACTGATTGAGCACAAGAAACTGCCCAATCAACTTTTTCAAGTAGCCAATAAAGTGATCAGAAATTGGTAATTTCGCCAATTTCACACAAAGTTCAAAATATTACAATTTGAAAACAGTCCAGAATAAATAATGCAGGCATTCCTGGCACTAAAGTAACATTTCCTCTGTTTATTAGTTATGTTTCCAGGCTTTACACTTGAATTCCATTTTGATTTTTGATTTACATAAAGAATTTTTATTCACACCAAAAAATAGATGAATTACTCTTATGCAATATTGTAATAATTGTATAAACACTATCAGTGCATTTGTAAACGTATATCAGACCCACCAGTTGACGGTATTGGTCACGTGATATGATTTGTTTACTTTTGAAAATCAGCAAAAATCAATTTCTGCTACTTTGAGCTCAATTAGAAGCTATTTTCAGAACTAAAACCAATCAAAATCATCTCTATTTCTGTAATATATCTTCCATTCTATCAAATGAGACTCAGAAACCGTGAATACAACCGTAAAAAACACATGAAAATACACCACAAAGTTGCTGTTTTAAGTCGCAGTTTTTTTTTCTCATTATGCACTGTGTGCTTCAGGATTTACTTTATATGGTGCACACTTACCACATAGATGCATTCTCTCATATCTAGGCCCAAATTTACCGATCACAGCTTATCTGAGTGAGCTGAGCTCATGGCATAGATCTACGGTTTGGATACTGTGGGCAATGCGTAGATCTACGGCTTGTACTCTCAAAGGGTTAAACAGTGCAGAAATTGCTAAACTAGGAGAGTGGAAGCCCATATATATGCAAATATGTCAGGTACACATGAAAAAAGAAACACTGAAGCCAGTCTACTGGCCCATACCAAGCAAGTCCCTTCAGAATCCAACACTATTGGTAAAAATGAATACTGTATTCTTCCCATATTTCCTGTACAATTAAATTAATCAAATTCATAAGATACAGGTGGTCTAATATAAATAACATTCAAGGCCTCAGAGTAACTTTTTTGTTGGTCAATTATATTCCTTAACAGATTGTAAAATTTAAGATTTTTTTTTATAAAGACTCAACATTGACTTATTCCCTAATCTTCCTCTGCTGTGTGTTGTTACATCCTATCAAAACTTTCATAAAAATTAATTTTGATTCTCTATATTTATGTTGAAATACACCATCTCTCTCCATCCACCACCATCTCTACTCCACCCACCACCATCTCTACTCCACCCACCACCATCTCTACTCCACCCACCACCATCTCTACTCCACCCACCACCATCTCTACTCCACCCACCACCATCTCTACTCCACCCACCACCATCTCTACTCCACCCACCACCATCTCTACTCCACCCACCACCATCTCTACTCCACCCACCACCATCTCTACTCCACCCACCTTAATGTATCTGGAGGTTACCTCTTCCCCGGATTTATACGAGAACCAAACAAGGGACGAGGTGCCTCACTACAATCTGGGATTAGTGTGGGAGTATTATCCTTCCAGTTATGTCTTGGAAGAGCATGTGGGATGGGACGAAGTACCTGACATTCCTCTGGGTACAGAGTTGGATTTGACTTCGCTCGTAACTCGGATTTTGGCTCGTAACTCAAAGCAAAAAACTCGTAAGTTGGGGCACTTGTAAGTCAAGGTACCACTGTACGTATATGACCCCCAGGGCTAAGCTCCTGGGGGTCATATAACATCAGGGAAATGGGAGGCAATCAAGTTTGATCCCTCATGATACTATGACTTGCAGTTACATACATGCCTTGGTCTGTAGGTAAATAGTTCAGAGAACCAATAATATCAGTCCATCAAGACTGATGGACTGATCCCGTTGACTCCAGTCTGAGGGACTGATTACGTATCTCAAACTCCTCCTGATCTTTACTGGACTTAGGCCACTGGATGGATGGTTTCCAAAATGAAGATACCCAAGTGTAGCACAAGTGTCTAGCATGCCTTGGTCTACTCAGGTCTAAAGGTTTCCTGCCTTTTCATATAATACATACTTCTATTTAATGAATTTGCTAATGGAGAAAATTAATATGTACAAGACTTGCCTGCAGAAGCACTGCCTACAGGTAAACTTACCTGAAATAAAGAAAAAAACCATGAACCAGCAACTGATACCATATTTAAAGATATATCTTCCTAAGATCAAGATATAATTACTATTTTAAACATGATATCAAAGGTAACTATATAGTGTTAAGTACAGCATCTCTGATAAACACAGTATGTATACCTCACAAAAAACTGCCTTTCTCTATAACATTCAACCCACTCACCCTTTTATTGCCCTCTTCCCCCACCTCACATACATTGAAGGATGGTAATTATGTATCCCACAACAGGTGACGCTTATTGCCGTTTTTTAATTTTTTTTTCTTTGCTTCTTAAGTTTTCATTTGTAACTTAAAAATGCCTCCATCCAACAGGTTTCAAATTTTTAATGCTGGTGTATAGTATCTAGGGTAAAGTTTCATGTTATTGGGTTGTGAAGGTACCCTTCAGTCAATTTTATAGACTAAGAAGTGATTCTGGTTTCCATGCTTAGCATGAGCTTACCTCTTTTGACTGGCTTCAAACTTTCAACATAGGTGTATCCTACAGGATACCTTCGATGAGTTCCGAGAATTTTTCTACTCCCAGAGCCCGGCCATGGGCCAGGTGGTGGTGGTGGTTCAAATTGTTTCGGGAGTATATACCAGGAGGTGCTAATTTGTCAATACAGTGGACCCTCGGTTTTCGTTGAAAATTCTTTCCAAAATGCTGTTTGAGTGCCGTTACCGAACGAATTTGTTCCCATAAGGACAAATGTAAATTAGATTAGTCATTTCACAGCAGATGTTTGTGAGCATGTTAGATAGGAGTGAGTGGAGGCAGATGGTTTTTGTGACTTGATGAGCTGTTGTTGTGTGAACAAGGTAACATTTTGAGAAGGGCAGTGCCTGCACTCTGAAGGTGAGGTGGGGATATTTGCAGATTGGAGGCAAAAATACACTTAGAAAAGCACTTACGAAAATATACTTACATAATTGTTCGAGTTTGGAGGTGAACGAAAACCGAGGGTCCACTGTATTATTAAAATTGTAGGGCATCATTTTCTTTGAGTTAACCTCAGAATGTCATTTCTGTTTTCTGAACAGCATCCAAATTTAAAGACTGATGCATCCAACTAAAAGGAAGATTAATTATAGTTTTCAACTACAGTGGACCCCCGAGTTTCGTAAAAACTTCACTCCTGAAGTCTGCTCAAGTGCCATTACCGAACGAATTTACTCCCTTAAGGAAAAATGTCACGTAGGTTAGTCTATTTCAGACCCCCAAAAATACTTTTCCACAAGCACTTACAATATTATACTTACATAAATGTACGATTTCCGGGGTTTACGAAACTCGGGGGTCCACTGTATATAGTACAGTCAAAAGGTAAAGATTTTCTAACAGAAAAAAACTCGGATAATTGGTTTCTGTGTGATACTAACTGCAAAATGCCTCTTCTGACTGTTTCGAAGCCTTTTTTGTTGGTGGGTTTTTGCTCAGAGAAATGCTGACATAGATTTTGGTGTATGCAAGTTTTTATTTGCCAATTTTATTGGAGAATGCTCCTTTTTAGGGATGGGATAAATTTTTTGCCGATACCGATGCTCAATTTTAGGGTTATACCAATACCATTAAAATTAGCTGATGCCCACAAATATTGGAAGTGATACTGATACAAACAGAGTTTGTTGATACCAATACTCAATTTTAGGCCAACAGCGATACCATCAAAATTATCTGATAGCAAATGATACCGATACTTTGATGTCGAAATGCATTACACAAATCTGTAAATCCCCTAAGAAAGAAAAATACCTAAATTCACAAGGTCCACATATTATTCCATATGTGTGCAAGTACATACAGTACAATACTTATCACAGAAAATGAGAAAAGTTGCCATATGTTTTAGAATATATATATTTTTGTGTTATATCAGGTACTTGACATACAGCACCAAGGCCTTAATTCAGTTCTTTCAAAGGAATTTGCAAAGAATCTCTGTACAGGGTTGGCAGTCACTTTGCACAAAACTTATTATGCTCTCCAAGTTTGACAATATTTCAACATACGAAGTGAATGATACACTGGATGAGGATTTGATATAGCACATCAACCTTGCAACAGAGATCTGTAGTCATACTATCATTATCATCTTCATGAGGAAGTACTAAACCTGTAGGGGTCACACATACACAGCCTACAAAATGGGAGGCACTCAAGATTGATTCAAGGCAGAAGAAGATAGCTCCAAGTCCACAGATCAAGAACTTTTCACTAGCCTCAAGATACCCTTCCTGAAGGGTTGTTGTCACAAGATTATTTGCTTTGCGGAATCAAGAATTCTCTAAGTGTGGCTAACAGATGTTAAGGTTTTAAACACATCCATAATGGATTTTTTTTTGTTTTAGTATACTACCTGATTGGTCAGTACTATATGACCCATATGGGTTTGACCTTTAGTGCTTTAGTGTAGCTAATAATAATAAACTGTTTACAGTGAAGAAAATGTTGGAAACCCATCCAAGGATCAAACATGCTGACAATAAATTTCACTACACAGTTGTGCCGAGAAAAGATGAAAATGATATATGATAATATCACTGCAAAGAAACTATGAGACTGATAGATTTAATTATTTTGGCAACTTTTTAATATCCTTGGTTAAATAATCACAAAATGTATTGTGTATATCTATAAAAAATACATGCACTACTGAAATGACACCTCAAATCTAGATACAATTTACTGTGTATCTACTTCTGTACACAACAAAATATGTATAAAGATACTAATGTATATCTTATACACAACCTGGTCACAGACACACTCGCGAGCTCTTTATGTATGCTCGTATGATCAAACATTAATGTTATCTCAGTAGTCTACTACTCATAATAACAAGAAGTCTGATAAATAAATCCCTTAAAATCTTGAAGAGGAAAGGTTATAATTACACCCCCACTAGTGAAGCAGTTAGGGGGCGGATGATGATACCATCATTGCCCATTTCACAAACAATTCTCACCACTGGGAAGAAATAATACTTACCATGATTGCCACGTAACCTAGCCCTCTTTCCCGGCGATCACACTCGCAGTATTATCGACACAAAGAGCAAATATTAGAGTAAATTATAAGCAGAGCGAGTGGTGTGTGAATGACGCCAGGCAGGGGAGTCTCTCTGTCACAGGTTGACCAACCTTCCTTTAACACTAGGAAAACACACCATATACTGTTAAAATAACCTATTGTCATGCCCCCTTGTACTCTAATTCTTTCAGTAATAATTACATGATATGTTGGCATACTTAAACTTTTCAACCCAGTAAGTGTAATGCGTTTTACTGGAAACTTTTCGACATTTTTTTGCGTTTGGTGCAGCCTTAAAGTCCTGGGTTCGATCCCAGGTCAGGGGTCAAGTCTCCTAACACCTGTTAGCCATGATAACCTAGCAATAGAATTAGCTATCATGGTGTTAGTCGACTACTGGGGTAAACAAAACTTACATTCCAATTGTGTGAGAAAAGTCAAACCTGCTGGTAGTCAACCTGGCACAGTGCCAATATTTAATTTAATTTCATTATTATTATTATTATAGAAGATATTCTTCATACCAAGATTCCATGGTATGATACTTTCTCATACTCATAATATACAATACGACAAGTTGCTGAATAAGACACGTTCAACATTTAGGTATACTTGGATACCTGGAGGGTATCCAAGTATCCACCGCGGCCCGGTCCATGACCAGGCCTCGCGGTGGATCAAGGCCTGATCAACCAGGCTGTTACTGCTGGCCGCACGCAAACCGACGTACGAATCACAGCCCGGCTGGTTGGGAACCGACAAATGTTTCCTGACATAGCCCCACTCCACAAAGGGGGCAGTAAAGCAATAGCAAAGAACTACAGACCAATAGCGCTAACGTCCCATATTTTTTTTTATCTTTATTTACTACAAGTACATGTACATGATATACAGGCCTAGCTGACATCAGTGACATACTACTATATAGAAAGTCCCTTGTTATGCTGAGCATTTCGGGCAGATTAGGTCAGTGTCCTAGGATGCGACTCACACCAGTCGACTAACACCCAGGTACCCATTTTACTGATGGGGAACATAGACAACAGGTGTAAAGAAACACGCCCAATGTTTCTGCCCTGGCTGGGAATCGAACCCAGGCCCTCGCCGTGTGAAGCGAGAGCTTTAGCCACCAGACCACCAGAGCCATCATAAAAAATCTTACATAAGAACATAAGAAAGGAGGAACACTGCAGCAGGCCTGTTGGCCCATACTAGGCAGGTCCTTCACAATCCGTCCCACTAACAGAACACTTGCTCAATCTAATTTTCAATGCTACCCAAGAAATAAGCTTTGATAATTCTATTTACTCATGTGCGATTCCCACTCAAATCCAACCCCTCTCACTCATGAATTTATCCAACCTAAATTTGAAACTACCCAAGGTCCTAGCTTCAATAACCCTACTAGGCAGACTGTTCCACTCATCAACTACCCTATTTCCAAACCAATACTTTCCTATATCCTTTCTAAATCTTAATTTATCTAACTTGAATCCATTATTGCGGGTTCTCTCTTGGAGAGATATCCTCAAGACCTTATTTATATCCCCTTTGTTAATACCCATTTTCCACTTGTATACCTCGATCATGTCTCCCCTCATTCTACGTCTTACAAGTGAATGTAATTTAAGGGTCTTCAATCTTTCTTCGTAAGGAAGATTTCTAATGCTATGTATTAATTTAGTCATTCTACGCTGAATGTTTTCTAACGAATTTATGTCCATTCTGTAATATGGAGACCAAAACTGAGCTGCGTAATCTAGGTGAGGCCTTACTAATGATGTATAAAGCTGTAATATAACCTCTGGACTTCTGTTGCTAACACTTCTTGATATAAATCCCAGTAATCTATTTGCCTTATTACGTACGCTTAGGCATTGCTGTCTTGGTTTAAGGTTGCTGCTTACCATCACCCCAAGTCCTTCTCGCAATCTGTATGGCTAAGTTCTACGTTATTTAACTTATAAGTGCTTGGGTTATGGACACTCCCGAGCTTCAGAACCTTGCATTTATCTACATTGAATTGCATCTGCCACTTTTCTGACCACGAATTAAGTTTGTCTAAATCTTCCTGAAGTTCTATGACATCTATGTTTGAATCAATTATCCTACCTATCTTCGTGTCGTCGGCGAATTTGCTCATATCACTAGTTATTCCCTCGTCAAGGTCATTGATATATATTATAAATAACAATGGGCCTAAGACTGATCCCTGTGGAACACCACTTGTTACAAGTCCCCATTCGGATTTAACCCCATTTATGCACACTCTCTGCTTCCTATTGGTGAGCCATGACTCGATCCATGACAGCACTTTTCCCCCAATGCCATGAGCTGCCACTTTCTTTAACAGTCTCTGGTGCGGTACTCTATCAAAAGCCTTACTAAAGTCTAAAGGGTTCTAAGAAGCAAGATCGCCACTCATCTAGATACCCATCAATTACACAACCCAGGGCAGCATGGGTTTAGAGCAGGTCGCTCCTGTCTGTCCCAACTACTGGACCACTACGACAAGGTTCTGGATGCTCTAGAAGACAAACAAAATGCAGATGTTATATACACAGACTTTGCAAAAGCCTTTGACAAGTGTGACCATGGTGTAATAGCACACAAAATGCGAGATAAAGGAATAACAGAGGGGTGTGAAAAATTGATTTTAGGCGTGATTTACCGTCCTCCAAACTTAGATAGGGAACAAGGGAGACTACTTTGGGAGGAAATTGTTAAGGCCACAAGACACGATAACGTAGTAATTCTAGGGGACTTTAACTTTAGTCAGATTGATTGGAATTTCATGACAGGGAATTTAGAATCTAACGACTTTTAGAAGTAGTTCAGGATTGCTTTTGAAGCAGTTTGTAACAGAACCTACAAGGGGAAATAACCTACTTGACTTGGTTCTGGCAAGCAAGGAAACCCTTGTTAATAATTTAGAAATTACAGAGGAACTCAGCTCAAGCGACCACAAGTCAATTACCTTTAGCATTGAATGGATGTATGATAGTAGGGATAATTCAGTAATGATCCCAGATTTTCGCTTAGCAGATTATAATGGACTTAGAGAACACTTATCAACTGTGGACTGGGGTGAAGAAGAGAGGTATCAATATGACAGTTTTCTTAACACTATACAGGCTGCCCAAAGAACATTTATCCCGTATAAAGAAATTAGATCAAGTAGAAATGACCCAAAATGGATGAATAATAGGCTCAAATATTTTTTAGGGCAGAAGAAAGGAATTTATAGGCGCATAAATAGAGGTGAGGGTCATCTTATAAATCAGTATACTGACATTAAGAGGGACGTTAAAAGGGAATAAGAAAATCTAAACGGGACTATGAAATTAAAGTTGCTAGGGATTCAAAACTAACCCAAAAAGTTTTTTCCAGGTTTATAGAACAAAAGTTAGGATAAGATAGGTCCCCTTAAAAATATCTTTGGGCATCTTACTGACAAGGAGAATGATATGTGCTCTATTTTTAATAATTATTTTCTCTCGGTTTTCACACAGGAAGACATTAATAATATCCCAGTAATAAATTTTTACAGAGGCCCAGAAGAAGATAAATTATGTAATATCACAGTCACTAGCGAAATGATTATGAAACAGCTGGACCGACTGAAACAAAATAAATCGCCGGGTCCTGATGAGCTTTTTGCAAGGGTTCTTAAGGAATGCAAAATGGAACTCTGTGAACCAATATCTAACATTTTTAATTTATCTCTTCAAACAGGTGTAGTGTCTGATATGTGGAAGATGGCTAATGTAATTCCTATTTTTAAAGCAGGGGACAAGTCACTACCGTCAAACTACCGCCCAATAAGCCTGACCTCAATTGTAGGCAAATTACTAGAGTCAATTATAGCTGATATTATTAGAAGCCATCTAGATAACCATAATTTGATTAATGATACCCAGCATGGATTCACGAGGGGCCGTTCCTGCCTATCTAATTTATTAACCTTCTTCAGTAAAGCTTTTGAGGCTGTTGATCACGATAAAGAATTCGATATTGTTTATTTAGACTTTAGTAAGGCTTTTGATAGAGTACCGCACCAGAGACTGTTAAAGAAAGTGGCAGCTCATGGCATTGGGGGAAAAGTGCTGTCATGGATCGAGTCATGGCTCACCAATAGGAAGCAGAGAGTGTGCATAAATGGGGTTAAATCCGAATGGGGACTTGTAACAAGTGGTGTTCGACAGGGATCAGTCTTAGGCCCATTGTTATTTATAATATATATCAATGACCTTGATGAGGGAATTACTAGTGATATGAGCAAATTCGCCGACGACACGAAGATAGGTAGGATAATTGATTCAAACATAGATGTCATAGAACTTCAGGAAGATTTAGACAAACTTAATTCGTGGTCAGAAAAGTGGCAGATGCAGTTCAATGTAGATAAATGCAAGGTTCTGAAGCTCGGGAGTGTCCATAACCCAAGCACTTATAAGTTAAATAACGTAGAACTTAGCCATACAGATTGCGAGAAGGACTTGGGGGTGATGGTAAGCAGCAACCTTAAACCAAGACAGCAATGCCTAAGCGTACGTAATAAGGCAAATAGATTACTGGGATTTATATCAAGAAGTGTTAGCAACAGAAGTCCAGAGGTTATATTACAGCTTTATACATCATTAGTAAGGCCTCACCTAGATTACGCAGCTCAGTTCTGGTCTCCATATTACAGAATGGACATAAATTCGTTAGAAAACATTCAGCGTAGAATGACTAAATTAATACATAGCATTAGAAATCTTCCTTACGAAGAAAGATTGAAGACCCTAAAATTACATTCACTTGTAAGACGTAGAATGAGGGAGACATGATCGAGGTATACAAGTGGAAAATGGGTATTAACAAAGGGGATATAAATAAGGTCTTGAGGATATCTCTCCAAGAGAGAACCCGCAATAATGGATTCAAGTTAGATAAGTTTAGATTTAGAAAGGATATAGGAAAGTATTGGTTTGGAAATAGGGTAGTTGATGAGTGGAACAGTCTGCCTAGTAGGGTTATTGAAGCTAGGACCTTGGGTAGTTTGAAATTTAGGTTGGATAAATTCATGAGTGAGAGGGGTTGGATTTGAGTGGGACTCGCGCATGAGTGGGTAGAATTGTCAAAGCTTATTTCTTGGGTAGCATTGAAAATTGGGTTGAGCAAATGTTCTGTTAGTGGGACGGATTGTGAAGGACCTGCCTAGTATGGGCCAACAGGCCTGCTGCAGTGTTCCTCCTTTCTTATGTTCTTATGTTCTTAAGTGGGTAGATGGATCTATAATTTCCTAACAAGTAGAACACAAAGAGTAGTAGTCAACAGAGTAAAGTCTGAGGCGGCTACCGTGAAAAGCTCTGTTCCACAAGACACATGTACTCGCTCCCATCCTGTTCCTCATCCTCATGTCGGACATAAACAGGGATATAAGCCACAGTGCCGTGTCTTCCTTTGCAGATGACACCCGAATCTGTATGACAGTGTCCACCGTTGAAGACACTGCAAGACTCCAAGCAGACATAAACCAAATCTTTAAATGGGCTGCAGAAAACAATATGAAGTTCAATGATGAGAAATTTCAATTACTCAGATATGGAAAACGTGAAGAAATTAAAATCTCATCGGAGTACAAAACAAATTCCAACCACACAATAGAGCGAAAAACTAATGTCAAAGACCTGGGAGTGATCATGTCAGAGGATCTCACCTTCAAGGACCATAACACCGTAGCAATCGCATCTGCTAGAAAAATGACAGGATGGATAATGAGAACCTTCAAAACCAGGGATACCAAGCCCATGTTGACACTTTTCAGGTCGCTTGTTCTATCTAGGCTGGAATATTGCTGCACACTAACTGCACCTTTCAAGGCAGGTGAAATTGCCGACCTAAAAAATGTGCAGAGAACCTTCACGGCACGCATAACTGGGATAAACCACCTCAATTACTGGGAACGCTTGAAGTTCCTAAACCTGTTGTCATGTTCACCTAGCAGCAAATAGGTACCTGGGTTGTTAGTCGACTGGTGTGGGTCGAATCCTGGGGGACAAGATTAAGGACCCCAATGGAAATAAGACAGACAGTCCTCGATGACACACTGACTTTCTTGGGTTATCCTGGGTGGCTAACCCTCCGGGGGTTAAAAATCCGAAGAAATCTTATCTTATTTTCTTATCTTATTATATACACGTGGAAAATTTTCAAGGTATTAGTACCAAACTTGCACACGAGAGTCACTCCCTACGAAAGCAAAAGACTCGGCAGGCGATGTAACATCCCCCAATGAAAAGCAGGGGTGCCACTAGCACGTTGAGAGACAACACAATAAGTGTCAGGGGCCCAAGACTGTTCAACTGTCTTCCAGCATACATCAGGGGGATTACCAACAAACCCCTGGCTGTCTTTAAACAGGTACTGGACAGGCACCTAAAGTCGGTACCTGACCAGCCAGGCTGTGGTTCGTACCTTGGACTGCGTGCGGCCAGCAGTAACAGCCTGGTTCATCAGGCTCTGATCCAACATGAGGCCTGGTCACAGACCGGGCCGCAGGGGCGTTGACCCCTGGAACTCTCTCCAGGTATACTCCAGGTAGGCACAATAATAAGTATGGATGTTATCTATGGTGAGTAAGTTTAGACTTTTCAATATTGGTGGAGTATGCTGTCTGGAGTGGGAATTTGTTATCATTCTGACTGCAGCCTTTTGCTGGGTTATTAGTGGTTCAGTTCAGTTCAGACTCTCAGGTAAGGACCCACTAGGGGCGAGGGGGAAGTGGGGACAGACGAAGAATAGCCGGTGAGAGGAAGAGCTGAAGGAGAAGAGAAAGAGTCAGGACTAAACCCAACAGTCTAACTACTGGATACAAGTATATGTCTTATTAGTGGTCTGAGATGTTTATTGTTGTTGAACCCCATGCACAAATTCCATAAGTGAGATAGGGGTAAATGAGAGTGATACAGGGCAAGGAGAGCTGGTTGTGGAACATAGTACCGTATCTTTGATAGTATGCCTACGGTCTTAGAGATTTTCTTGGAGATTTGCTGTATATGTGTCTGAAATTTGAGGCTACTGTCAAGATGAATTCCTAAGAATTTTCCCTCGGTGAGTCTTGTGACAGGTGATCGTTTATCATTATGTTAAGTGGAACATTTGTAGCTCTTTTTCCAAACTGAATGAATTAGGTTTTATCAATACTGAGAGTAAGCTTGTTAGTCATCAGCCAGGTAGATATTTTCTGTAATTCAGCATTTACAGTGCTGGGCTTGGGTGAGAGAAGGCGTATGTAGTGTCATCTGCAAATAATATGGGTTTGAGTAGTTGAGATGCATTTGGTAGGTCATTGATGTAAATGAGAAAGAGAAGTGGGCCAAGGACACTTCCCTGCGGGACGCCAACTGTAATTGGTTGTGTGGAAGAATTAGCTCCATTTATGTACACATATTGGCTTCTGTTGCTAAAGTATGACTTTAGGTAGTCAATTGTATCAAAAGCTTTACGTAAATCAACGAAGATTCCCAGTGGGACTTCTTTTGTCTCGAGAGCGGTGTATATTAGTTCTAGCATGTGTATAATAGCATCATTCGTGTTTTTATTGGGCCTGAATCCAAACTGACAGGGGTTGAGTATGTTGTGGAAGACGAGGAAGGAAAAGATCTGCCTATGAATTAATTTTTCAAAGATTTTAGAGAGAAGGGGTAAGTTAGATATTGGCCTATAGTTAGTCAGGTCTGCTTGATCTCCTCCTTTGTGGATCGGGGTGACCCTCGCTATTTTGAGAATTGCTGGGAATGTGGATGATTCGATGGATTTGTTAAAGTGTTGCAATAATTGTTGACAGTACTTGAGAAGCTTCTTTGTACTTAAAATGTGGTAAGGTGTTTAAATTTCCTGCCTTGTTTTTTAGTGTGTTGATGATGAGTAAGTTGGGTTGGTCGGAGCTAGGAATAGTGTATTCGGGGTGTTTGAGATTGGGATTTTGCACGCTAGGTTTTTTCCTACGGTGGAGAAGAAAACATTGAGTCTGCTGTTTCAGTGATCGTATTTGCTTGGACCTCCTCTTCGCAATATTGCAATATCTCAAGGACAGTAGGTATATTATCTAAGATACGCTATTATGTGCCTCAACCAGCTCTCATTGCACTATATCATTCTCTTATCTACCCTTATCTCACCTATGGAATCTGTGCATGGGGCTCAACAACATTAAATCACCTTAGACCACTCATAACCCAGCAAAAGGCTGCAGTCAGGATGATAACAAATTCCCACTCTAGACAGCATACTCCACCTATATTCAGAACCTTGAAACTACTCACCATAAAAAATATTCATACCTATTCATGTGCCTTCTACATACATAAAACTCTACATGCTAATATCAACCCTGCGCTCAGAATTCTCCTCAACAACTTTAATAGGTCCCACGAACATGACACAAGACACAGATCACTATTTGACATACCCCGAGTCCATACTAACCAATTTAAAAATTCTATGCACATAAAGGGCCCCAGAATCTGGAATTCATTACCAGTAAATATCAAGTTAACCTTGTCGGAAAATCAATTCAAGACTCTTCTCAAAAATCACCTACTCACCTTATACTAAATACTCATACTGTAACAAACTTCCAAACCCAATATTATTTTACTTAAGATGATCTCAATTTGATATGTTCATCCTCCTTAACACTTGTTGCAATTTCATATCATCATATTGTCATTTAAAATCTTATAGTATCATCATTTTCTTAATTTGAAATAAAATATATATCTAGAAGAAACTCTAAAAACTATTTCTAGTATTGTTATTATACCAGTATAGCATCAACATACTGTAATTTGAAATAAATTCTACAACTAGATTAAACTCAACCAATTTCTCTTGTATTGTCTTTTAATAGTACATATGTATAACCATTTAATAATTTAAATAATACAGAACTAGAATAAACTCAATCAATTTCTTTAGCATTAAGTACTTAGTGAATAAGTCTCTAGAATAAACTGCCCCTAATGCCATGGCATGCCAGTGGCTCTCCTTGCATTACAGTTTTATAATTGTTTTATAATTGTAACTACCAATAACATTGTACACTTGTAACATGCATTGAAATAAAAATTATTATATTATTATTATATTATTATTATTATTATTATTATTATGTGTTGATTGCAACACGAAAGGCCTAGAGCTATCATTCAACTCATTTCCCTTGGTTGTTTTTGCATCTTGTATCGCTCGTTTGCGACTTTTTGCATAATATAAAGTAAGGATGTAGTTATGGTTATATTCACCGTGTGTGTGTGTGTGTGTTGGTATTAGTGATGAGGTAGGGTTGGTAAGCGTGTGTTTGGTAAACATGTCTGCTGGCCATCAGCTGCAGTCTTCCAGTATGACGTCCAACATGCACTAAAAGATGAAGAAGGTCAGGACAGAGAAAATAATGGCTAATGTCAACGAGTATTTAAAGAGAAGAAACTTGGAGGTACGTAGAAGCTACTTTGGGAGGGCTGAGATGGTGTTTTGCTTGAAACGTTTGTCTGCCTGATGTGGTTTGTTCACTTAATATAATAATAATGTAATATAATAATATCTTTATTTACTACAAGTAAATGTACAAGGTATAATAATAATATAATAATATCTTTATTTCTACAAGTACATGTACATGGTATACAGGCCTAGCTGACATCAGTGACATACTACTATATAGAAAGTCCCTTGTTATGCTGAGCATTTCGGGCAGATTAGGTCAGTGTCCTAGGATGCGACTCACACCAGTCAACTAACACCCAGGTACCCATTTTACTGATGGGGAACATAGACAACAGGTGTAAAGAAACACGCCCAATGTTTCTGCCCTGGCTGGGAATCGAACCCAGGCCCTCGCCGTGTGAAGCGAGAGCTTTAGCCACCAGACCACCAGAGCCCCAGCTGACATCAATGACATACTACTATATAGAAAGCCGCTTGTTATGCAGAGCATTTCGGGCAAATTAGGTCAGTTTTGTCCCAGGATGCGACCCACACCAGTCGACTAACACCCAGGTACCCATTCTACTGATGGATGAACATAGACAACCGGTGTAAGGAAACACGTCTGATGTTTCACCCCTTTGCCGGGGATAGAACCCAGACCCTTACCGTGTGAAGTGAGAGCTTTTGCTATATTGTGGTCTTTGTATTAATGTTGTAGCTATTACATGGCAATACTTTGTCCCCCAAAATGCCTAAAGTGCCATAGTTATTGCAAATTTTGGTTTGACACGCGATGGACGTGGGTCCCTGTGACATCTATGACCAGTTTCAAGGATTGCTAGTAGATTTGTTTTAAATACCCGGTGTCCCTGTGACATCTATGACCAGTTTCAAGGATTGCTAGTAGATTTGTTTTAAATACCCACGGTGCCCCGTGGCCTGATCGCTAAAGCTCTCGCTTCACACGGCGAGGGTCTGCGTTCGATTCCCAGCTCGGGTAGAAATATTGGGCGTGTTTCTTTACACTGGTTGTCTATGTTCACCCATCAGTAAAATGGGTACCTGGGAAGTTAGTCGACTAGTGTGGGTCGCATCCTGGGACGGGGACCTAATTTGCCCGAAATGCTCTGCATAACAGGGGACTTTCTATATAGTGGTATGTCATTGATGTCAGCTAGGCCTGTATACCTTGTACATGTACTTGTAGTAAATAAAGATATTATTATTATTATTATTATTATTTGAAGACACTGCAAGACTCCAGGCAGACATCAACCAAATCTTTAAATGGGCTGCAGAAAACAATATGAAGTTCAATGATGAAAAATTTCAATTACTCCGATTTGGAAAACTTGAGGAAATTAAAACTTCATCGGAGTATAAAACAAATTCCAACCACACAATAGAGTGAAAAACTAATGTCAAAGACCTGGGGGTGATCATGTGAAGAGGATCTCACCTTCAAGGACCATAACATTGTATCAATTGCATCTGCTAGAAAAATGACAGGATGGATAATGAGAACCTTCAAAACCAGGGATGTCAAGCCCATGATGACACTCTTCAGGTCGCTTGTTCTATCTAGGCTGGAATATTGCTGCACGCTAACAGCACCTTTCAAGGCAGGTGAAATTGCTGTCCTAGAAAATGTACAGAGAACCTTCATGGCAGGCACTGGACAGGCACCTAAAGTCGATACCTGACCAGCCAGGCTGTGGTTCGTACGTTGGACTGCGTGTGGCCAGCAGTAACAGCCTGGTTGATCAGGCTCTGGTCCAACATGAGGCCTGGTCACAGACTGGGCTGCGGGGGCGTTGACCCCTGGAATTCTCTCTAGGTAAACTCCAGGTAAACTCCAGGCATGCATAACTGCAATAAACTACCTAAATTATATACAGTGGGACCCCGAGTTTCAGCCGTAATCTGTTCCAGGAGCTAGGCCTAAAGTTGAAGCAGCCGAAAGTCGAAGCAATGTTTCACATAAGAAATAATGGAAATACAATTAATCCGTTCCAGACACCCAAAAATATTCACAAAAAATACATTTTTTAAAGAATAACTATAGTTTTACATACACAAAATAATTAGAAATATATATAAAGTAATAAATTTATAATTAAACATTTAAATAAACATTTAAAATAACATTTACTTACCTTTATTGAAGAGACTTGCTGGCATCTGGAAGATAGGGAGGAGGAGAGGGGGAGGGAGCACTCATTGTTTGGAAGGGGAATCCCCCTTCATAAGGACTTCAGGTATCAAAGCCCTCTCTGGGGTTACTTCCCTTCTTTATCGTTTAATGCCACTAGGACCAGATTGAGTCGCTAGACCCCTGTCGCACAAAATAACTGACAAGAGTGCTCTGTTTTTGGCACCTCTTTAAGATGTCCCTAAAATGGGACATTGTTTTGTCACTGAACATGTTGCAGATATGGGTTGTTTCAGCTTACTCAGGGTGGTATTTCTCCACGAAGCTTGGCAGCTTATTCCACATTCCACACATGTCCTTAAGCACTGAAGAAGGCACCTCCTTCACTCCCTCTTCCTCCTCCTCAACTGTGGTCTGATGCTGTTCCAGATGAAGCTCTTGCATCTCTTCAGTTGTTAGCTCTTCCACATCCTCGCCACTCACCTCCAACCCCAGGGACTTACTCAATGCCACAATACCTTCCACAACAGGCAGAGGGTCGTCAGGGTCAGGGTTAGCCTCAAACCCTTCAAAATCCCTCTGGACAACACAATCTGGCCACAATTGTCTCCAAGCAGAGTTCAAAGTCCTGGAAGTCACTCCCTCCCAAACCTTACCTATAAGGCTTATGCAGTTGTAGATACTGAAGTGATTCCTTCCGAACTCTCTTAGGGTCAACTCAGTCTCCGAGGTCACTTCAAAGCACTTTTGAAACACTGCTTTGGTGTACAGTTTTTTAAAGTTACAAATGACCTGCTGGTCCATGGGCTGGAGGAGAGGAGTGGTGTTAGGAGGCAAGAACTTCACTGTGATGAACTTGAAGTCCCTAGACAAATAGTCTGCCAAGTTTGGAGGATGAGCAGGAGCATTGTCCAGTACCAGGAGGCATTTGAGTGACAATTTCTTTTCCTGGAGGTATTTTTTCACACTGGGGCCAAACACTTGCTGGACCCACTCTATGAAAATTTGCCTTGTGACCCATGCCTTATTATTAGCTTTCCAGAACACACAATCTATCCTTGACGACATTGTTTTTTTTGAACACACTGGGATTTTCTGAGTGATACACGAGTAAAGGCTTCACTTTAAAATCCCCACTAGCGTTAGAACAAAACAAGAGAGTTAGCCTGTCTTTCATGGGCTTGTGTCCTGGCAGTGCCTTTTTCTCCTGAGTAATGTAGGTCCTGTTTGGAATTTTCTTCCAAAACAGGCCTGTTTCATCACAATTAAACACTTGTTGTTGTTTGAATTTTTCAGTGTCTACGTACCCCTTAAATTCAGTTATGAATTTTTCAGCCGCACGTTTGTTTGAACTGGCTGCCTCACCATGCCTTATCACACTGTGTATGCCACTATGCTTCTTAAATCTGTCAAACCAGCCTCTTCTGGCCTTAAAATCACTAACACTAACATCAGCACTGGTTCCAGGCATTTTCTTGACAAGATCTGTGTGCAACTGTCTTGCCTTTTCACATATGATGGCCTCAGAAATACTATCACCTGCTATCTGTTTATTGTTTATCCACACCATCAACAACTTCTCAACCTCTTCCACTGTTTTTGATCTATTTTTGGCAAACAAGTCAACACCTTTCACAACATCAGCTTCCTTCAGTTCTTTTCTCTTTTGTCAGGATAGAAGTGATAGTAGATTTGTTTTTTCCGTACATCCTGGCAAGCTTCCCCACATGTACGCCACTCATATTTTTTTACTATTTCTTTCTTCAGTTCTATGGTGTTCCTCACTTTCTTTACCACTGTGGTGCCACTAGGAAGCTTCTTTGGACCCATGGTGACTTATTTCACAGTCACAATCAATAAAAAATCACTAAACACAATGAATTTATTGTGAAATGTTTGGATGAGCACGCAGGGTAATGTTCACTCAAGGGTAAACAATGCTAGACTGGCTCACGGCGCCTGCGTGGGCAAGCGGACAGGTCTGGTATGCTGGCCGAAACTCGTGGCAACGGCCGAAAGTCGGGGCAAAATTAGACCAAAAAAAGTGACCGAAACTCGAATAATGAGTGCCTGGGGTGACTGCATTATAGAAATTCAACACCTCCCCTAACTTAGGTTTTCAGTATGTAAAAATGGCACAGTTTTACTTTCTATCCCACCTCAACTAACCTAAGGTAGTGGAGGTGTTGAATTTCTATAATTCAGTCACCCCAAGCACTCATTATTCTGAATTTATAAGGCAAGCTCTCTTTGTATCTATTCTATATATACTGTAGTGCATTTTTTTTAAATACAGTTGAAAATGTGCATCCAAAATTAAATAGCATGTACTATTAAGGCCTTTTCATGTGCTATTCAATTTAGGATGCACTCTTTCAATCACATTTATAAAATATCAGCCTATGCAGAGGAGCTTTTTTTAAGAAAGCTTACTCTATGAAAAAATGTACTCTTTTGGCATGTATTTAATTTTTTTTATTGGTATTTGAGAACTCCCATGGTATTAATTGCACAATTTATTATAATACAGCATTTTGTTTAGGTATAATATGAAAAGAGGATTAAAGGTTTTGTTTTCTTAGCAGAGCCAGCCATCAGGGGGGACGATTTCAGAGCAGCAAGCTGGAGTGTTGGGCCTTGTATCTCCTTCTACACCCAACAGCTTCACCTTCTCCACTACCTCTACTCACCATTCCCATATTGATCATCAGTACGTCAGGTGAGTTCGTTATCACTTATCAAAGGTTTTTCTGATTAAAATTGTTACTGTCCACTATTGTCTTTCAACTTGTTGGTTCTCTGAACCATTCAGCTACATTTATGTCTTTCTTGCGGTGATCCCGGT
This sequence comes from Cherax destructor, assembly GCA_009830355.1. Lineage (NCBI taxonomy): Eukaryota > Metazoa > Arthropoda > Malacostraca > Decapoda > Parastacidae > Cherax > Cherax destructor. Next base: position 242,762 of record WNWK01001294.1, read on the forward strand.
TTGGAGGAAAAAAGTTAATTTGGAATTTTCCTTAGGGGAAAATTCCTAATTTTTATTTTAAAAATCAAATTCTGAATTTTCTGAATAACTAGAGTACAGTGGACCCCCGGCTAATGAACAAAATTCATTCCAGAAGCCTGCTCAAGTGCCATTACCGAACAAATTTACTTCCTTAAGAAATAATGTCACGTAGGTTAGACTATTTCAAACCCCCAAATATACACTTCCACAAGCACTTACAATATTATACTTACATAATTGTACGATTTCCAGGGTGTTCATTAGCCGGGGGTCCACTGTATACTATTTCATTTAGGATATTCTTTTAATATGATTCTTTTGTGAATCAGAGAAAATTTTGAAATGTTGTATTCTAAATTTTATTTAAAAAAATATTTGAATAAGAGAAATTTTTGAATTTCAGACCAGATAAAAATCTCCAATTAAATCAATATTTTATTCCAAATAAGAGATAATTTTCTAATTTGTGTTTGGAATTGTGTACAAAACTCTCCCAAACATGGTCATTACAATGGATCAGTAATTTCCTTTGCAAAATGTTGTGTAATTCTTGAAAGTATTAGTGTAGTTGAATACTTTACATTATATATATTTAGAGTATTTATCAAATGCAATATGTTTCTACCTAAATTTTCAGTATCAGTTGAACTCCCAAAATCTGTGAGAGTTAGTCTAGAAGACTGGTGAATCTGGAACTCTTGAATAGTGCAAAATTATGTCTGCCTAATAATTGTTTCAGATTTGAGCTCTTATATATATATATATATATATATATATATATATATATATATCAAAGGCTATATATCTTTGTATTGTGGTCTAATATAGTTAATATTCATATTCATAAGAAACAGTGTACAGACAGATGTTAGAAAGCCATTGAGCACATTTTGTGCACCAAGGTTCTGCCCCCCCCAAAAAAAAAGGAACCCCAGAACATTAAGTATAATTGAGGCTATTCTTGAGGTGCCCTCCAGTAAAAATCTTGCACAGTATAATCGAATCTCTGAATTATAACTTTGGGGGATCAACTGTACAATACTACATTGTATCTATAGTTATACTGTATGTTATTTCATTTGCAACTTTCGGTAGTGGTTTCTGTCTGCGTATACTATATCTTTTACTCTAAATTTTTCTCTGTTGGTTTAAACTAACACATCATTCTGTTTTGTTAAGGCTTAAGTCATGGATGATGGAGGCAAGTGAACCCTGTCGATCAGAGTTGTCACAGGTGCTGTTTCCTCTATTCATTCATCTTTACCTGGAGCTGGTGGCTGGCACAGGGCGGCAAGCAGCTAAGAAGTTTTTTGTAAAGCACTACCAGGTTAGATTGCTTCTATCCACTGGGTTTTAAATTTGAGTATCATGAATCTTAAATGTTTTGCTCATTTATAAATATAATGGTGGCATGTTTTTGAGAACATGTCTCTTATTGTCCTTACCATAAAAAATTTGATATGGTTTTAACCTCAGCATTCGTCTTGTACATTTTTTTCCCTTTACATCTGTCTCCCACTAAAGTAGCGACACACAAAAACGGAACACATTCACCATTATTCTTTGAGTAGTTTTCTTACCAGAAGTGAGTGGATATCACAGTTCAAGTGACCACCTGAACTGCAACATCCCCATCCCTCCTCCATAGTGCAGGCACTGTTTCCCACTGCCAGGACTCAGGGCAGACAGACAATATAGACACATTGTGAGCAGCTTCTAGTTGTTTTGCAACATTGATTAACTACAGTCGTCCAAAATACCTAGAACTTACTATGTGCAGGTGGCTGGCTTAGCAGTTGTAAAACTTTAGTTTCTCTAGATAAAGTAAGGGCTAATAATCTAGTGAAGGTAATTTATACTGTATAGCTAGAAATTAATACAGTAGTGGATAAATGTGGCATATTATATAATACTAAGAATCTGGTATTCAGAAATGTTCAAACTTCTTGTTTTTCAGCACTTCAATTAAAATTGAAAAAGTTTAGAAAGATAGAGGTTCTTGCATGCAGTGTAGTTCCTCGTTTTGCTGCACCACTTGAGAGTGCAAGATCTTTGCGATTCTCACTTTTGTGTTGTGAGGAAGTCCTGCCATTTGTTCTCCATATTTCAGGTGGTTTAATAATAAATTTCCTAAGAAAGTTACCTTATCCTTCGCCAGGCTCAGAAACTTCCACTACTCAAAAAAGAAAGCTTGTGATGCTGACTCTATTGGAAAATAGTCTTCCAAGTATTTCTTCATATTGTTTACTTTTTACTATATTGTAGCATTGTAATTTTCTCTTCACTGGAGGGTTCTTTGATGCTAGTAAAGGACCCTTGATCCAAGGAATTGGGGCTACTCTGCTCTTCCTTGACTCTAACCTGATTACCTCCCATTCCCCAGGTGCTGTATGACCCCTATGGGTTTAGCACTTCCCCATGAATGCAGTAATAATATGTATTGTATTTGTAATAAGTTTGTTTTATTTTGTCTCTGAAAAAAAATGAAAAATGATCAGAAGAGAGAGATATTACTGAAGGCTGACATGATGCTAATTTGAAATCTGACATTTATAAATTGTATTGGAGAAACTATAAGAATGACTTGGGACATAAACTGATGAATCATATCTTTGTGCATTTATTTATTCACGGAAATTGCAAATACATACCATACAAATAAATTTATGAATGTAGTACTTTATTCACCTCTGCTTTACAGTATTATTACCTCACTTAAAAAGGAAGTTAAAAATAAAACAAGCCACCATAAGTTAATGTATATTCGGTGTTTAGTTTTAATTTGATACCTCGTATTATTCTTCGTAGGTATTCTTGGTGAATCGGGACTATGAAAATACTCTATCACAGGTGCTAAATGCAGCTAACATCAATGCATCTGGTGATATGAACTCCTCTCCTATCATTCAGAATCTCAAGTAAGTTGGGGATTTTTTTTAATTTTCACTATTCGTAGTTTCATGATAAACTATTCACTATTATATAACCTGGAACATTGATGGATTGAATAGTTTTCGATACCTTGAAAGCCTTAAGCACAGAAATAAAATTCATCTAGGGACACTGAGAGAACCTCATAGGCTGATTTCATCTGAGTTAATTGGTTTGAGGGATGTCAGTCCAGTGTATAATTTTAATACTAGTTAGAACTGTGCCTCAACTGTTAAATATTTACAGCAATTTATTTATTAGCATATAATTTATTATTATTACTGGTAATTCATTTAGAATGTTTTTCCAATATTCTTTCAATTACTGGTAAATTTATTATATTAGATTTCTTCTTATTAGGTATTCCCAATGAGACTTTTTAAGAGGTTGCCAGAAGTTTTTTCTTCTTTCTTTCTTTTTCTTTTCTTCCAACTTTTCAATTTTATTTTGTTCATAACTCTAGAATGCCTCATCTAATCTGCTTCAAATTTTCAATGATTGTGTGCAATTACTGGGACCAGATCCTTGGAACATTTGTCTTATTCACATTCCATATAACCAAAGTTTGCTGATCCCATTCTCAGCATCTTGGAATGGCTTGGATAACTTCCAAAACTCTCAGTGGCATGCCTTCAAATGTTAAAAATAATGGAGAGTGAAATTCAAGAGTTTAGGCGCAGATTTGAGCATTTTGTGTACAAAATTGTGATATTTTTATTCCCATTAAATCATGTTAAATAAATTTCAGTTTGTTTCCAACATTTCAGTATTTAATGGCAGATACATCTGAGGGCCAGATAGTACCCAGTAACTTTTGCTTGCATGCAGGCAAATTTATAGATGCAGTAAAATAGTAAAAAACTTAGAGTTGTTGGAATCCGTGACATAACTGGAGAATGATTCATCTGATCAGCTTCAAATTTTCACTGCTGGTGGTGTGGTTTCCTAAACACAAGGCTCATGTTGCTGTTGGGTGTTATAAGTCCCAACTTACCAGTTTTATTTAATAAGAGGTGATATTAATTTTTATTCAATAACTAAAGAATGCTTCTGATTGGTTTCAAAATATTGTTGATTCTAGCTAGTTAGTTACCTGGCTATCTTGTTTGCTTGCTTACTTACAAACTGGTTAGTCTTACTTAAAGGAAAGTTTGGATTGATTTTGGCATGTGTAGGTCCCAGTTTGCTATTTAGAAAGAAAATTGAAAAATTGAAATACATACTGCTATTCATGCGATAATTTCTGAGTATTGCATCTGATTAGCTTCAACCCTTCCATGCTGATAACTTGTGAATACCTCTTCGGATTCCTGTCAAGTCTTCAAAGCTGATGTCACCTTAAGCTTCTCTCTACACTTTAACAATTGTGTGCTTTAACCCTTAAACTGTCCACACGTAGATATACGTTCACTCGCGTAGCTGACCGAGTATTTTGAGAAAAAAATAAATTGTTCATTTTCTTTAAAATGAAGAGTGCATTTTGTTTGTCATTCCCACATTTTGTAATACTACACACACTGAGTGCACAGACCCATTCTCTAATCTCTAGGCAACTCAGGCTTATCGTGGCAAGGTTAAAAGCATTTGAAAAAAAAACGTAGATCAACGTTCGGTCAGCTACGCGAGTGAACGTATATCTACGTGTGGACAGTTTAAGGGTTAAGGTACAGGGGATTGGGGTTATGGAATATGGGGATACCTTTTTCAGACCACACTGTGACTGAAGTACATACATCTAGTTTATGTTCTCTAACTATGAACACTATTTTCTGGCAGAAGTGGTAAATACCTGGTGCGTTTGAGCGAACTGACTCTGAATTACTTCTTGCGATACCTCAAAGCTACAGAAAATCCAATTTTATTACAGGTGAGTTTTGTCGATGCTTAATGTTTTAATAACATTTAAATCCCATGTCAGTTATATACAGTGGACCCCCGAGTTTCGTAAAAACTTCACTCCTGAAGTCTGCTCAAGTGCCATTACCGAACGAATTTACTCCCTTAAGGAAAAATTTCACGTAGGTTAGTCTATTTCAGACCCCCAAAAATACACTTCCACAAGAACTTACAAAATTATACTTACATAATTGCACGATTTCCGGGGTATTCGTTAACCGAGGGTCCACTGTAAATAGAAAGACAGTACTATATGTTTGTAAATTCTTGCGAGTTAAGTTTAAGGAATTTTATTGTCACCTCATCCAACTGTATTTTTTTTTACCAGTCTTGTTCTTCAATGTTACCAATCTGACAGGAAAGAATTAAACTGAAACTTAGTATGTAGTCTTTTTATTATTTAGAAGTATTTTTGAGAGTCATGCTATCAAAGATTTACATAAATATATATGTACAGTACAGTAAATGTTAAGTACTTTAATCGCATGTCCATTTGGAATATATACAGTAAACACCATAAAGTTCATTTTTTTTTTTTTCAACAAGTCGGCCGTCTCCCACTGAGGCAGGGTGACCCAAAAAGAAAGAAAATCCCCAAAAAGAAAATACTTTCATCATCATTCAACACTTTCACCTCACTCATACATAATCACTGTCTTTGCAGAGGCATTCAGATATGACAGCTGAGAATAAGTCCCTCCCAACTGTCACTATCCCAGACCCCTCCTTTAAAGTGCAGGCATTGTACTTCCCATTTCCAGGACTCAAGTCCAACTAAATCAATTAACTGGTTTCCCTGAATCCCTTCACAAAATATTACCCTTCTCACACTCCAACAGCTCGTCAGGTCTCAAAAACCATTTGTCTCCATTCACTCCTATCTAACACGCTCACACATGCTTGCTGGAAGTCCAAGCCCTTCGCCCACAAAACCTCCTTTACCCCTTCCCTCCAACCTTTTCGAGGATGACCCCTACCCCGCCTTCCTTCCCCTACAGATTTATATGCTCTCCAAGTCATTCTACTTTGATCCATTCTCTCTAAATGACCCAAGCCACCTCAACAACCCCTCTTCAGCCCTCTGACAAATACTTTTAGTAACTCCACACCTCCTCCTAATTTCCATACTCCTAATTTTCTGCATAATATTTACACCACACATTGCCCTTAGACAGGACATCTCCACTGCCTCCAGCCGCCTCCTCGCTGCAGCATTTGCAACCTATGCTTCACACCCATATAAGAGTGTTGGTACCACTATACTTTCATACATTCCCTTCTTTGCCTCCATGGATAACGTTTTTTGTCTCCACAGATACCTCAACGCACCACTCACCTTTTTTCCTTCAGCAATTCTATGGTTAACCTCATCCTTCATAAACCCATCCGCTGACAAGTCAATTCCCAAATATCTGAAAACATTCACTTCTTCCATAATCCCTCTCTCCAATGTTATATCCAATTTTTCTTTATTTAAATCGTTTGATACCCTCATCACCTTGCTCTTATCTATGTTCACTTTCAACTTTCTACCTTTACACACCATCCCAAACTCGTCCACTAACCTTTGCAACTTTTCTTTAGGATCTCCCATAAGCACAGTATCATCAGCAAAAAGTAACTGTGTCAACTCCCATTTTGCATTTAATTCCCCATAATTTAATCCCACTCCTCTCCCCAACACCCTAGCATTTACTTCTTTTACAACCCCATCTATAAATATATTAAACAACCATGGTGACATTACACATCCCTGTCTAAGACCTACTTTTACTGGGAAGTAATCTCCCTCTCTCCTACACACCCTAACCTGAGCCTCACTATCCTCATAAAAACTCTTTACAGCCTTCAGTAACTTACTATCTCTTCCATACACTTAAAAATGACTTAAAATAGACTTAAAAATACTTAAAAATGGATATTGTAAAATTACTTAACCTAAAATAACTTGTAAATAATCAAAGCTAAAGAATGACTAACCACTCGTGTTCTCCGTGACAAATGAGATTTATCAATTTTTTATAGTCTGTGAAATAATTAAATTGTTTAAATTAAGAAAAATAAAGGAATTTAACAGTGAGTACTAATGAGAACTGATCTGAACAGACATGAAATCATATAATTAACTACATTTTATTTTTCATTCTACCACAAGCTTTTTTCATAATTTTTCTCTTATCATTTACAGTACAAATATACTGTTTGTTGGCATACTCTGCTTGTTGCTATACTACATGCACTGAAGCTTTTGTTTTCAAGAAATTCAATAACCACTATGATCAAATATAGTTCAGTGTCAGTTCAAGTCAAAATTTTGCAGTTTCATAGCCAAATCAATATGACTGGTATTTACAGTGAAATACCTTTTTTTTTTTTTTTTTTTTTTTTTACTGTTCCCTCTTGTAGATTTGGCTATTTATCAGATATAGAAAATGTTATGTATTTTATACTACAGTTGACCCCGAGTTTCGGTCATAATTCATTCCAGAAGGCTGCTCAAGTGCCATTACCGAACGAATTTACTCCCTTGAGGAATAATGTCAAGTAGTTTAGTCCATTTCAGACCCCCAAAAATACACTTACAAAAGCACTTACAATATTACACTTACATAATTGTTCGATTTCCGAGGTGACCGAAACTTGGGGGTCCACTGTAGTATATAATTTTGTTGTAACAACTACTGTAGGTAGTCTTGTTGCTTCTATTAAAAATCTCGCTTTAGTGAATTTGCCTTTAATAAGTCATGCAGAAATTGATGCTGAAACTCGCTCATCTCAGAAGTGATTAATTGATTATGATTTTTCACCCCAGTGTAAATTAATAATTTCAGCTCTGAAGTAATATTCTGTTTTGTATACTGTAGTGGGAGAAACTCTGTATCAAACTGATAGTGTCAGAGTATGGTGAAAAGGTTATGATGATAAGCTCAAACTTTTAGGCTTCTGAAATAGCATGAAAGAATATTTTGAATGAGAAAGTGTATCAGTATTTTCACCGCTGTATTATTTTAACAAAAATATTTTGAATTGCTCACTTAAGCTTGAGAAAGAATGATTATGTGAGCATAATCAAGTTTGCTGTCTCTTAAAAACTAAATTATTCTTTCAGATCTTCAATACCTATATAGAAGTGGAAGTGGATGACTCCGGTGCTGGCAGTTCAGGGGCAGTTTTCCGCAGCCCAGAATTAAACTCTGCTTTATCAAATGCTTTGGTAAATGGTCACACACCAGAGTCTATGTCCTCAGATTCAGCAATAGCCACAGCAGATGGGTTGGACTGTACTCAGGAGGAGCTACAAAAAGTGAAAGATGTGATGGCTCGTATAAGATTAGCTCACCCTGCCCCTCCATCGTTGTGTGTATACACTGTTTCTAATGCGTATAATGGCTTGAGTTGTGCGAGTGTTAATGCAGAAGGCAGATTGTTGTCATGTGGATTTGAAGATAGTGTTATTAAATTGTGGAAGTTAACTCCTCCGGTACATAATGTAGGGTTTAGAAAAGCTACCACGGTATTAGGGCCCAGAGGTGGAATATCTCACACCCTTTTAGCATGTGACAATTCACGTATTGAGGATGATGGCGATGGTATGGAAGAGGAAGAAGAGGCAATGATGGCAGATTCAAGAAATGGTGGAAGAAGAAGAAACCGTGGAGGTGAGCTCTTTGCTCTAAGGGGACATCGTGGACCAGTTCTTGACACTGCTTATACCCATGATTCAACTCATCTTCTGTCTGTCAGTGAAGACACAACTATGCGCCTTTGGAATTTGGAAAGTGGTCAGGCAGTTGCTCTTTACAGAGGACACAACTATCCTGTGTGGTGTGTGGCAGTTGCTCCACTTACCATGTATGTAGCTACTGGTTCATACGACACTACAGTAAAAATATGGACCACGGACTGCACATATCCGTTACGCACCATGGCAGGTCACACTCAAGCAGTGGATTGTGTAGCTTTTCACCCTAATGGCACATATGTGGCTAGTGGATCATGTGATCGAACAGTTAGGCTATGGCAGATAACAGATGGGGATGCAGCACGAATTCTTCTCCATCATAAATCTGCCATCAGTGCTGTAGCATTTGCCCCAAATGGAAAGTAAGTTACAAAAGTTCCTATGCAGTTTTATATTTTAAGAGAATTCACAATATTTTAAAACAAATTCTTAATGATATATGTTTCCTTTGGAAAAAATACTACAATAAAAAAATTTGCTGAAATGAAACACTAAGGGCTTTTGTGCATTTACACATTTTCAAAGATGTGTGTAAACAAAGATGTGTGAGTTTTTTTGTTTTGGTAATTTTTCACTGTGATACATTTCCATATTTGCTCCCATGGTTTCTTGTATACTATCATTGGCCTTTGTCTTCAACTGGCACCTTTACCAAATTGATTGTGTATGTAATTTACCAGTTTGTACTTGCAAAAATAGAGCTATGTTCAGTGTCCAATCTCCAGGGATTAGTTTATCATAGCTTCTTGAAACTTCCAGAAGTTGCAGAATTTACTTGTTCTTTTGCATCTCATTCCAGCAATCTATAACTATATTTGTGAAAAAATTACCATGTCTTTTTTTTTTTTTTCAAGCAATTTACAATTTTTGCCCTTTTGTTATCCTGTTGATGGAGTCAAAAAATTTATTGCAATATAATTTTTTTGTATCTTATGATTACAGTGGACCCTAGGTTTTCGCTGAAAATTCTTTCCAGAATGCTGCTCAAGTGCCATTATCGAACGAATTTACTTCCTTAAGAAATAATATCATGTGGAGGAGGGGTGTTAATGTTGCAGTTTTATAACTGTAGTGTAAAGCACCCCTCTGGCAAGACAGTGATGGAGTGAATGATGATGAAAGTTTTTCTTTTTCGGGCCACCCTGCCTTGGTGGGAATCGGCCGATGTGTTAATAAAAAAAAAAAGAAATGATGTCACGTAGGTTAGTCTATTTCAGACCCCCAAAAATACACTTGCAAAAGCACTTACGAAAATACACTTACATAAATATTCGAGTTTGGAGATGACCGAAAACCGAGGGACCACTGTATAGTACAGTGGACCCCCGAGTTTCGTAAAAACTTCACTCCTGAAGTCTGCTCAAGTGCCATTACCGAACGAATTTACTCCCTTAAGGAAAAATTTCACGTAGGTTAGTCTATTTCAGACCCCCAAAAATACTTTTCCACAAGCACTTACAATATTATACTTGCATAAATGTACGATTTCCAGGGTTTACGAAACTCGGGGGTCCACTGTATATGTAATTATCATGTTTCATCTTTTCCTTCTATTACCCAACATGTGCATTTTTAGTGTTTTTAAGTCTATGCAATTCATAATTTTAAGCTCTGTACCATTTCTCTTTTATCTACATTTATTATGTAGGGTCACCACACTGTTGTTGCTGCATATTCCAGTTTTGGTTGAACATTTGCAGTGAACAGATTTTTACTTAGCATTTCATTCTCCATATATTTGATAGCTATTTTAAAGGTTTCTAGGACAGTAGATTATGAAAGTTTCTTAGTGATGTTTATGGGATCTAGTAGCAGTCTGTTCTTTATATTTACTTGTAGTATTCTCTCTGTCTAGCAGTTTCATTATTTTAAAATACTGTATGCTATGTTATTGTGTGGCCTGTTTTTGCTTTCTCTCATTTTGTGTGTGAGTTTCTTAGTCATGTTCAGTTTCCTCTTAAGCCAGTTACTCCAATTGCTCAATTTATCTAAGTCTTCCTGTAAGATCTACATTCAGTTTATTTAATTATTTTTCACAGTATTGTATTTCTTGTATTACCCACAAACCTGTTTATAGTAGTTACATGTATTTATTTTATTCCTTCTGACAAATCAGGTACCTAGCTTCAGGAAGTGATGATGGTGCGGTTGTAGTGTGGGATCTTGCTGGTGGGCGGGTGATGGCTGAACTGAGTACTGGAAACCAGGCTGGCAATGGGAATACAGAAATTTCACCACATGTAGACTCCATAGTGGGCCTTTGCTGGTCTACTGACTCTGCTCTCTTAGTCTCTGCCTCCAGTGATGGCTGTGTGCGCACCAATCATCTTGGACAAACACATGCAGGGTAAATATGAGTTTTTTTTCATTCATACGTGGTATGTTTAGTGCCATGATCTATGCTTCTCACTTGGCTTTCACCTTATTAAAACGTGCTCCAGTACGAGTTTATTATTTATTTAAAAAAAAAAAAAATTATTTTATAAAGCATGTTGAATTGTGATGCCTATGCATATCTGGCAAGATCACTATATATAATGAATGATGGTGAATATGCTTCATCCCCCCAACATCCCCTAGTGAAAATTATTATTATCATAATCATGAGGGAGTGCTAAACTCATAGGGATTATACAGTGCATGTGGGGGGGGGAGGTATTCAAGCACAATTCATGGAACTGGAGCACAGATCCAATTCCATAGATCAACAGCCCCTCGCCAGCTTATGCTTTTATATTTCCATCAAGGAACCTTCCTTGAGGGGCCCCTAGTGAAAAGCAGGGGTGCCATGAGTATGCTAAGAGACAACACAATAAGTGTCAGGGGCCCAGGATTGTTCAACTGTCTCCTAGCATGGCTGTCTTCAAGAGGGAGTTGGACAGGCACCATCCTGATGTCCTCACCATGACTGCCCAGCTCCTAACCTTCAGCATTTTTAAAGCTGCTCTTCCTTCATAATCATTTTGATGCCATTGCAATTCATACTGCGGCTGTGTGAGCTCTTATGTATACTGCCTGCATTGATCATGTTGTCTCTCATACATGCATACTTGTCTTCACTGGCTTTTGTGTCCAAACATCTCAAAACCTCTCTAATGTAAACTGTATCACTGTAGTCTATTTGCTAACCTATTTATGGGACACTTTGAAGCAGATAGTCTAGCATTATTCCAAACAACATCACTTGGCTATGTTACATATTTAAATAACATACTGATCACACCCAGATGTAATGCCATCTAGAAACTACAGGAAGATGTTGATCCAGTAGAGCCATCAATCAGTCACACTGGAAGAGAAATTTGAAGACAAGCTCCCAGTATAAAGCCCATACCTCTTACCTTCCCTAATCCCATATCTGTGCTCTTCCCTAAATGCATGCTTGTGCTCTTCCCAAAACCCATACCTGAGGTTCTTTTTACCATATTCATATATTCCTAAACTAATAGTTACTGTATCTCTTGATTGTATGATTTCCTCTTCCGTAAACCATTATTTTTTACTTACGTGTACATACAGTATTATTAAACACTTCGTTAAATCCATAGTACATGTAGTATTCTTTATTATGAAACTTCTCCAAATCAAGAACTGTGCCTTTTCATATTTTATAGCCTCTCCTCACTTAGCGACATACTCGTTTATCGACGCCTTGGATTTACAACGGGCTCTCTGACCAGTATTTATACCTAAATAATGTATATTAGAGCTGATTTCCTCTATTCTGTTTATTTCAATATTCAGTACGCTACTGTATAAACATTTAAAAATATACCAGAAACGTTATAAATGGTGCAAAGGTGACATTAAAACAATATCAAAGATGGTTGACACAAACCTACTACCATTATAGTATGCACCTCACTTAGCCACAAATTCGTTTAACGATGTGGTCTTAGCAACAGAACTCCGTCGTTAAGTGAGGAGAGGCTGTACTGTAATTGCATAAATGGTCTTTTTTTTTACCCCTCTGGAACCTATACGATCTTTGCCCTCCAAAGAGATCCCTTAGTGCTGGTGAAGAGCTCTTGATCCAAGGAATTAAAACTACCCTCCACTTCCTTGAGTCAGTTCTACTTTTCTCCTATTAACCAAACTCTATGACCCCTTTGGGTTTGGTGCTTCCCAATGTAGTATAATGTAATTTATGTTAAGCTTCATTGTCCATTAATCTACAGCTGGTGTGTTTATCATCCTCATTTCTTGAAAGTTGTTAAATTAACAGAGATGTGATATACAAATACAAGTTTATTTCAACATGATACATTGTTTATACAGAAATGGGTAACACTTGCATGGATGTTGAAAGAACATGGTTATGCAGAGCATTTTGGGCAAGCTTAAGTCAAACTTAAGACTACAAGGACATATCATTGTATACATGATTGGCAGCAGTGTTCCCGGACAGTGTTGTGCGAGGTCATTTATTAGACTTGGCTAGCATTTTCACAGCTGAACTGTGTGCAGTTCTCATAGCAGTTATACATATTGCATCCAGGCCTACCTCAACATTTGTGGTAGGCAGGTATCGGTATAACAGAACCACAGAGAGACTCCTTGATTTTAAGCAGAAGAGAGCAATTGCTCACCGTGTCATACGTGACGCTGGCGAGATTACGTTTCTACGGTCACTTCGGCTTCCTCAATTAGTCTCAAACTCCTTTAGTGCTTTGCAAGCTATCAAAAAAATTTAATTCAGCCCATCCCCTAGTTCTTCGTATACAACTTTGGTTGCGCTACATTTCTAGCAAAAACAAAGAAATTGTTTTCTGCTGGGTCCCTGGTCATGTTGATGCTCAGGGCAATGAGCAGGCAAAATCTGCTGTGTGGTCAGCAGTACATGACCTTCCAGTTTCATATACGGCTATTTTGCTATACGTAATCTCTAACCACCTTTGCAACCATTGGCAAAAATGTTGGTCTGAGTTGATTCATAACAAATTACATTCTATCAAGCTGAGTTTAGGATCCTGGTCTTCTTATCATTGATGTCGTGGTTGGGAGACTATACTTTCCCGTCTTCGCATTGGGTGCGCACATCTCACTCATGGGTATCTCATGGAGAGATGTCCAGTTCCATTCTTTAAGAATTGTTGGGTTTCAGTTTGCCATATTCTATTGAACTGTCCTATTTACCAGCGAGCACGCAGAATTTACCTCTGATCGCTCTACTACCTTTACTTTATGTTCCCTCCTCGCTGATGACCCCACCTTTGACACAGACTCCCTCTGACTTTTTGACTGCAGCAGATTTATTACACACCCTTTGAGTGTACTTCCTTTAGTACTCCTCACTGCCCTTACTAACTCTACCTCTGTTATATTCTTCGCCCTTGCTAGTTTCAGATATACATGTATACTGTATGTTACACAGTTTGCGTACCCTACCCTGCAGCTTTGTATGACCCTTGTGGGTTTAGCACTTAGTTTTGATTATAATAATATTTGTACATTTTTTTTTTTTCAACAAGTCGGCCGTCTCCCACCGAGGCAGGGTGACCCAAAAAAGAAAGAAAATCCCCAAAAAGAGAATACTTTCATCATCATTCAACACTTTCACCACACTCATACATAATCACTGTCTTTGCAGAGGAGCTCAGATACGACAGCTGAGAATTGTCCCTCCCAGCTGTCACTATTCCAGACCCCTCCTTTAAAGTGCAGGCATTGTACTTCCCATTTCCAGGACTCAAGTCCAACTAAATCAATTAACTGGTTTCCCTGAATCCCTTCACAAAATGTTACCCTGCTCACACTCCAACAGATCGTCATGTCCCAAAAACCATTCGTCTCCATTCACTCCTATCTAACACGCTCACACATGCTTGCTGGAAGTCCAAGCCCCTCGCCCACAAAACTTTCTTTACCCCTTCCCTCCAACCTTTTCTAGGACGACCCCTACCCCGCCTTCCTTTCCCTACAGATTTATACGCTCTCCAAGTCATTCTACTTTGATCCATTCTCTCTAAATGACCAAACCACCTCAACAACCCCTCTTCAGCCCTCTGACAAATACTTTTAGTAACTCCACACCTTCTCCTAATTTCCACATTCCGAATTTTCTGCATAATATTTACACCACACATTGCCCTTAGACAGGACATTTCCACTGCCTCATTGTACATGATTATAAGAAAAAATTAGTTGGGTTATAGTCTAGTAAATTTATAGGGTACTATTTTTTATATTAGTTGACAATATAGATATAGTATTTGATATTGATGGACAGTTGAAAGGAAAACAATAACTCATTATTTATATTCACAGTGATGGAGGACCTGGATGGGAGCTAAATGAAGTGTGCCAGGTTCAGTGTAGTGGAAGTACAAATGGAGGAATGGGTAGTAATGGAGGAGGGGGACAACTACTACATACTTCCCTTACTGCCCATAACTACCTCACTGCTGTTACTACTGTTGATGTTGAGAGATAAAATCTGATCTTGGGTACATTTGTTACATCATTGCTGAGGCTCTACTTACTGTGAATTATCATCATTTTGAATGGTGCTGCAAAACCATAATACAAACATTCATTTCCTCATAGTTTGTTGGTTTTGATTGTGCATTAGTGTTTATAGTCTCTTGTCAGAATGCATTTACAGTTAATATTAGCAGTTGTTGAAGTAGTTTCTGTAGGTAAATTTCATAGCAAGTTTGTATATTCTACCTGTAGAAGAAATTCTTATTAATTCCTAATGTAGTTACTTTTATGTTTTACATAGCTCATAATAAATATTTGACCCTAATTTTTTCCCATCGTATGTCATTCAAGCATTGATCTTCCCATACAATTGTCATTCACTTGACCTTATCAGCTTCAGCCTGTATGAGAGTTAATTGCTTAATTCTATCATTCCTCATTTAATTTTAGTTGATGTGAAATCTTTGGTTCAGATTTTGCAGAACCCACAGCAGCAATGTAACAATCTGTAAACTGTACAAATTTTACTGGTCCAATATATACTGTGTATTTTCCTACAGTCAACAATATGAAACTGGTTTGATTTTCCTTGAATTGATGCAATTTAAAATACAAAAATAGTTTGAGTCTGGGGTAACCTTTAACAAGGTGGATTGGTCCAAGACCCCTGATATCAGTATATATCTGTATAGGTACCTTAGTAAGGAACTAAGAAGTTTTCTTAAGAAATATACTGTTACTACTTTAGGAATTAATGTCCCTTCATTGTGACCTACTTTACCATGATGGGTGTCACATGTCCATGACAGTAATTAATGGAGGGTTACTCTTAGTAACCAGGTTTCTGATGTGCATCTGGACAACCATGATGCCAACCTTCCCATTCCTTAGACTGTATAACCTCTAGTGCTTCCCAGTGAATATAATTATACACAGTATGAAATTGATATGCAGTATAATATATAGGTGTTTGATAATATAGTATGTAATTTATAGGTAATGTATTATTTTTTTCATGGGAGAAATGCTGAACCCATTTAAATCACACTACCTCCCATTTCCCAAAGTGCTATCAGGTTCGATCCAAAGAAAGGGAGTAACTGATTCTTTGGATCAAGAGCCCAGCTTCAAAGCACCTCCCTCAAAGGGCCAAGGTGATGGGATGTAACTCCAACTTTTGTATCATGAGTCCTTCACTAGCATGAAGGCACTCATCCCCTATCTTTATCTTGAAGTTTTATTCTTGACATGATCCAGATACTTGCTGGAGAAAAGAATTTACAGTAGCTTTATCCAAGTCTCTCCTCTATCATCCCCATTATTATAATAAAAAAGAAGCACTAAACCCACAAGGGTCATACAGCTTCATTATTTCCGTATCAGAAGTCTCATTTGTGTAATCCCACAGCAGTACTTTACCTTCCATTTTCATAAGAGGTATTCCATTCTCAGACTGTTTTGCTGTAATCTCTAGCCACCTTTGCAACAACATTGGTCCAAGTCCATAAATTACATTCTATGAAGGGGAGGTTGCCTGGTCTTATCATCGGTCTCATTTGGGAGACTACACTTTCCCATCTTTGCATTGAGCACGTCTCATGGGGAGGCACCCAGTTCCACCGAGAATTGTCAGGTTCCAATTTCGGTTTGCCATGTTCTATTGGACTGTCATTTACCAGCGAGCATGCAGAATTTACCTCTGACATCGTCACTGCTTTAACATCCTTACTTTATCTTCCCTCCTAGCTGATGGCCCCACCTGACACAGATTCCCATCTCGACAGCAACAGATTTATTACACAACCTTCAATTACACTTCCTTTAGCACTCCTCACCGCCCTTACGAACTCGTCTGTTGTACTCTCCACCCTTGCTAATTTCAGATAATGTTACACAGTTCACACAAAACCCTGCAATGCTGTATGGCCCTGGTGGGTTTAGCGCTTAGTTTTGATAAGTATGTTTACATTTCTTTACTGCAAATGACACCATATACAATCAAAGTTTGTGTGTACAAGTTTTGGTAACTTTTTTTATAATAGATTTGTGTATATTTTATGGTAGTAAATGATAAAACAGACTAGTATCTACACATTTTATGCATTCGCAACATACCCGTCTTAATTTTTTTTCAACATTTCTAGTCGACGCAGTTTGAGTTTTTTTCAAATACAGCCTAGCTTCACTTAATGACAGAGTTCCGTTCCTAAGAGTAAGTCGGTAAGTGAATTGGTCATTAAGCGAGGAGCATACTGTACTGGTAGTGGGTTTGTGTCAACCATGTTTAGATATTTTTTTAATGTCACATTTGTACTGTAACATTTTTATATTTTTAAATGTTTATTCAGTAGTGTATTGTATACTGTAATAAACAGAATAGAGGAAATCAGCTCTAATATACATTACTTACATTTTGCGCACTGGTTGGAAAGCTGGTTGTAAGTCCGAATGGTCAGTAAACGAGTACGTCACCGAGAGGCTGTATATTTGTTGAAAAAATCTGCACGCAAGTCGTCCCATATAGTTTAAACCCAAGTTGAAGGGTCAACTGCATAACCTATTACATTCATGGGGGATCACTAAACCTGTAGGAGCCATACAGTGCCTGGGAGAAATGAGAGGCATTTATGTTTGATCCAAGGAGAGGGCAGGTCCCATTCCTTGGATCAAGAGCCTCACCAGCATTAAGGATCTTCCCCTATTATTATGTAATGCCCCTCAAGGGGTATTATAGCATAATAAGAGGGGTTATTGAATGATGGGGCTAAACTTAACCATGTCCCATGAACTAACATTCATAGTTAAGTTTTTGTTTTTGACATGTCCTATTTTATGGGAATGCTTTAATTCTTAAGCGAGATACGACTTTGTATTTCATTTTTGAAAAGTTAGATATGAACGAGTGTATAGATTTCTGTTAACCATTGTTTGCTTGTCTAGCATACAAAAAAAAAACTTGGCATAACATGTACAGTGGTCCCTCGGTTTTCGTGCATCTCCAAACTCGAACATTTATGTAAGTGTATTTTCATAAGTGCTGTTGCAAGTGTATTTTTGGGGGTCCGAAATAGACTAACCTATGTGACATTATTTTTTAAGGAAGTAAATTCGTTCGGTAATGGCACTTGAGCAGCATTCTGGAACGAATTTTCGGCGAAAACCGAGGGACCACTGTATTCAGATACTGCATTTACTATACAGTACAAGTTATTGTACACCAAAGGATGAAATTAAATAGTGTTCCCCTGTATTACTTTATTGGCAACATGTAAAATTTGCTATCATTTATGCTATGGAGTCCACTGCAATTGCTTTAGGGGTTTTATTTTAATATAAATATAGATTCCTTATATACAAATATACATAGTGGATACCAAAGGAATAGTGCAAAAATCCCAAAGTAAATATTTTTTAATATAAATCCCTTAAAAGTAATGAAGTAACATTTTAACCCAAATATCTTAACATTAAATGGAAAGGAATAAAGATGAATGTGCGCATTCTGCCACCACTGTCAAGTGTCCGTGAGAGAGCCATCCGTTATCTGGTCTGCATTTATGTCCGAGTCTAAATATTTCAAACTTCAGGAGCCAACAATCAGGGTAGAAGGGCACAGAAGTTCAATACGACTCACCACCTGCTTAACTGCCCAGTGTGACAATCAACCCATTCTGATGGACTGTATAATTTGGAACACAGCTGAAAAAAAAAAAAAATGAAAATTAAGGGATCTACTAAAAATGGCACATAGGAATTATAATGTGTTAGCACTAAACTGAAGGGGGTCATATAGTGCCTGTTCAACGGGAGGCAACAAAGCATGATCCAAGGAGATCAGGTCCAATTTCTTGGATCAAGTCCCCCTTGCCATTTACACTAAAGAATATACTGTACATTACATGAAAACAAGCAAAATAGTCATCTTATCTGAACGTTACTAGTACGTACTGGCAGTAGTCGGATTGTCCATAAGAGAGACTTCCACCCACTATGGGGATTGGGGGAGAAGTGTTGGTATAGGGGTTGGGGGGTAAAAGTCATCCGGCAGCCCTGTGGTTGATTACTTGGTTGGTCACCAACACAGATATTACTTTACTTTTAAACACTTCATTAGATCCTATTTCTAGGATCTAATGAAGTGTTTAAGTTTAAAAAATTACTAAAATTTCTTTAAAAAAATCCAGCTCTTAATGCTTACCCATTTTTAATTTTGTAATAAACAGAACACCCAACATCAATACTGCATATACACACTATCAGGAAAGATTTTTTTTTTTTTTTTCTTCAACAAGTCGGCCGTCTTCCACCGAGGCAGGGTGACCCAAAAAGAAAGAAAATCCCCAAAAAGAAAATACTTTCATCATCATTCAACACTTTCACCACACTCATACATAATCACTGTCTTTGCAGAGGAGCTCAGATACGACAGCTGAGAAAAGTCCCTCCCAGCTGTCACTATCTCAGACCCCTCCTTTAAAGTGCAGGCATTGTACTTCCCATTTCCAGGACTCAAGTCCAACTAAATCAATTAACTGGTTTCCCTGAATCCCTTCACAAAATGTTACCCTGCTCACACTCCAACAGATCGCCATGTCCCAAAAACCATTCGTCTCCATTCACTCCTATCTAACACGCTCACACATGCTTGCTGGAAGTCCAAGCCCTCGCCCACAAAACCTCCTTTACCCCTTCCCTCCAACCTTTTCTAGGACGACCCCTACCCCGCCTTCCTTCCCCTACAGATTTATACGCTCTCAAGTCATTCTACTTTGATCCATTCTCTCTAAATGACCAAACCACCTCAACAACCCCTCTTCAGCCCTCTGACAAATACTTTTAGTAACTCCACACCTTCTCCTAATTTCCACATTCCGAATTTTCTGCATAATATTTACACCACACATTGCCCTTAGACAGGACATCTCCACTGCCTCCAGCCTCTTCCTCGCTGCAGCATTTGCAACCCATGCTTCACACCCATATAAGAGTGTTGGTACCACTATACTTTCGTACATTCCCTTCTTTGCCTCCATGGATAACGTTTTTGTCTCCACAGATACCTCAATGCACCACTCACCTTTTTCCTTCATCAATTCTATGGTTAACCTCATCCTTCATAAACCCATCCGCTGACACGTCAACTCCCAAATATCTGAAAACATTTACTTCTTCCATAATCCCTCTCTCCAATGTGATATCCAATTTTTCTTTATTTAAATTGTTTGATACCCTCATCACCTTACTCTTATCTATGTTCACTTTTAACTTTCTACCTTTACACACTCTCCCAAACTCGTCCACTAACCTTTGCAACTTTTCTTTAGAATCTCCCATAAGCACAGTATCATCAGCAAAAAGTAACTGTGTCAACTCCCATTTTGCATTTAATTCTCCATAATTTAATCCCACCCCTCTCCCCAACACCCTAGCATTTACTTCTTTTACAACCCCATCTATAAATATATTAAACAACCATGGTGACATTACACAACCCTGTCTAAGACCTACTTTTACCGGGAAGTAATCTCCTCTCTCCTACACACCCTAACCTGAGCCTCACTATCCTCATAAAACTCTTTACAGCCTTCAGTAACTTACTACCTATTCCATACACTTGCAACATTTGCCACATTGCTCCCCTATCCACTCTATCATATGCCTTTTCTAAATCCATAAATGCAATAAAACTTCTCTACCTTTATCTAAATACTGTTCACATATATGCTTCACTGTAAACACTTGATCTACACATCCCTACCCACTCTAAAGCCTCCTTGCTCATCTGCAATCCTACTCTCTGTCTTACCTCTAATTCTTTCAATAATAACCCTGCCATACACTTTACCTGGTATACTCAGTAAACTTATTCCCCTATAATTTTTACACTCTTTTATCCCCTTCCCTTTATATAAAGGAACTATACATGCTCTCTGCCAATCCCTAGGTACCTTCCCTCTTTCATACATTTATTAAACAAAAATACCAACCACTCCAGCACTATATCCCCCTGCTTTTAACATTTCTGTCATGATTCCGTCAATTCCAGCTGCTTTACCCCTTTCATTCTACGTAATGCCTCACGCACCTCCCCACACTCACATCCTGCTCTTCTTCACTCCTAAACGATGTTGTACCTCCCTGGCCAGTACATGAAATTACCGCCTCCCTTTTTCATCGACATTTAAAAGTTCCTCAAAATATTCCCGCCATCTACCCAATACCTCCAGCTCCCCATCTACTAACTCCCTACTCTGTTTTTAACTGACAAATCCATTCGTTCCCTAGGCTTTCTTACCTTGTTTATCTCACTCCAAAATTTTTCTTGTTTTCAGCAAAATTTCTTGACAGAGCCTCTCCCATTCTTTCATCCGCCTTCTTTTGCACTCTCTCACCACTCTCTTCACCTTTCTTTTACTCTCCATATACTCTGCTCTTCTATTAACACTTCTGTTTTGTAAAAACCTCTCATAAGCTACCTTTTTCTCTTTTATCACACCCTTTACTTCTTCATTCCACCACTCACTCCTCTTTCCTCCTGCACCCACCCTCCTATAGCCACAAACTTCTGCCCCACATTCTAATACTGCATTTTAAAACTATCCCAACTCTCTTCAACCCCCACTACTCCTACTTGCACTAGCCCACCTTTCTGCCAATAGTTGCTTATATCTCACCCTAACTTCCTCCTCCCTTAGTTTATACACTTTTACCTCTCTCTTACTTGCTGTTGCCATTTTTATTTATATTCAGGAAAGATTTATTTATAATAAATGAAAATAAGAAAAAAAAATTTAAGAGAAATTATACAAGTTTTAAACTTAATTATTTTATGCTAGTAGCAATGGTTGACTAATGGAATGACAATATTCCATTTTTTAAGCTTTAAACTTTTTAAATACCTTTCATTATCTTACCTGACCCACATACTACAAAGATGAAAAGGCCAAGCAACCATGGGCCAACAGGATAGTTCTCATCGCCAGCTTTCTGGAAAAAAATAACAATTGTGAAACTTTGCAGGGATATGCCACTCAATTTAAATGCCATTGGAAAATTCATATTGTATTCAACCAAATTTTTTTTTGTATTTAACTAATTTTTAAAGAGTACTAGGCAATATCCTCTAGGTTTTTGATTAACTCTAAAGTTAAATTTGAATATAAATAAAAATGTGGCAAGAGATGCATCATAACTTTTCTACAAACCCTACAGCTCTACGCAATCAGTGTTTTAGAGGAAACTATATTGAAACGTCCATTTTTTTTATGGCGATGCCTACATTTAATTTGCCTTGAACTTTTATTTTTTTATGAATAAATTACATCCAAGCTGGTTTTACCGAAGTGTCTTTTGCTAAATGTTAAAACATGGTGTTTTTACTTTCTTTGCCACTTAATATCAATTAAATGTGAAAAGAATCTGAAAAAAAGCCAATAAAAGGGGTAAAAACACATTAAGATACTAAATTGGGATGATGATTATTATTATAATCAAATAGAAGCGCTAAACCACAGGGGTTACTTTGGGATGAGAATTTCATTTACAGCAGCAATAACTTTCCCCACAGTGCAAGTCCCACCAAGACAAGAAACTTGCCAGACATGCATAGACAAACTACAGTACTGTACTGTCAATTTTATATTACAGACTATATAAATTTTCATTTGGTATTCAACAGGGTAAACCCATGACGCAAGACCCCGATAGTGGACTTTCACAATAGTTAAACTATAATTTTAACTACTGTATTTTTAATGTTTATTGCTGTATATCCATAAAATGTGTACAGTACTATATTAGGTATACAGTCATTTTTTTTTTTTACACTTCATTTAATGGCCACTGACAATCCCTTCTAAGGTTATGTTGAGGGTTTACTGATAAAATTCCCTTAGCATTTTGGCTCTATACAAACACTGCAGGTGTAGGCATTAACAAATGACGATTTATTATATTTAGGGAAAGCACTAAATCCACAGGGGTCATGCAACACCTGGGGGAGTGGAAAGCACACAGATTCAATTCAAGAATGGAATGCAGTCCAATTTCTTGCATCAAGAGCTCCTTGATGCAAGAAATTGAAGGAACTTCCTTGATGGGAATGAAACTTAAGTTTTGCCTGAAGTGCTGAAATTATTAAAATAATGTTTATTTTTTTTACAACCATCATGTATTAAAAATAAAGGTATACAAGAATGGAGCATTGCAGCAGGCCTACTGGTCTGTGCCTTACATGATGAACTGGCCATCTAAACATGCTCTCGTGTAGTAGTGCAACCTACATTTAACTACCCAAACCTCCTGCTTCAATGATGCTACAGTACTTGGGAAGGTTTGTTTCATCCATCTACAACTAGTGTTGCCAAATTAGTATACTTCCCTTTATTTTTCATAAATCTAAATTTATCTGATTTTAATCTAATGCAGAGTCCTGCCTTAGCTAGACATTTTAAGCACTATTTATATCCCACTTTATTCTGGGTTTTCCATTTGTAGTTTAATGCCCCTAACTATATAGTGCTCCTCCAGAGTGGAAATTCAGTACCTTCCACTTAAGTCATCTTCTAACTCTCATGATCATCCTGTAATATGAAGAAAGGGACTTGTAGCCTCCTTGCCTCTGCTCCAGAAACTCCACGACTTCGATGCTGTTCACACCAACTCCAAGGCCGAGGGACTGATCTTTTGTATATAATTCTACTGTCTTCAAATAATGTCCTAGAATTTGTATTGATAAAGCCACTGGATGGCAAAACGTCTACAATAAAGATACCCAGATGTTGCACATGCGTCTTAATTTCATCTTGTCAGTACTGTATACCATTCTTTTACAACTTGTCAGACATTGCAACATCATGGAATCTTGATTCTGAGGACATGTACATAACCTTCACGGCAACGACAACTACAACTAACCCATCTCTTTGGGTATGACCTACTTCCACTGGGGAATCCCGCTTACCAGTGACTTATGCCCTCGTCTGCTACACGTCCCTTTCCACCTGACGTTAGTATATAAGCACCAGCCTCCTTGCTTCTGCTCCAGAAACTCCACGACTTCAGTGCTGTTCACACCAACTCCAAGGCCGAGGGACTGATCTTTTGTATACATTCTACTGTCTTCAAATAATGTTCTAGAATTTGTATTGATAAAGCCACTGGATGGCAAAACATCTACAATAAAGATACCCAGATGTTGCACATACATCTTAATTTCACACTAGTGCTTAGTTTGGCATTTTTAGTCTTTTTTTGGTTAAAATATTCAAATTACCCTGCAGTTTAGTAAGGTAAAGTAATTAACCCATACGAGTCGTACAATGCCTGAGGGAATGGGAGGCAATTAAGTTACAGGGATACAGGAAAACAGCTGCAAGAAAGCACAATTTTGACGTGATAAAAAAAAAGCTAGCTAGAGACTCGTATGGTGTAATCACCTAACTCCCCTGGTTATGTGGAGTAATCCACCTTTCATATTGGGCAACTTTTGCTCTATTTCCTAGCCAAAATAGACAAATTTCCACTATGGACACTAGGATGCAGGTCTATAACTGCAGTGGCTCAATGGGTAATTTACTTTATCAACGTAATTTCCTTACTACAAACTATTTCGTGTACTCAAAACTTAATTATTTTTGAGGCTGTGAAAACCGATGCACTGACTTAGGCCCTAAAGGCACCAACGTCCTTGACAAACTTCAATTTACAATATCACTTTAAAATATTGCTTGCTTAATTACCTTACTTTACATAGAGTACTTAACTAACACAAACTTGATTTTACCCTAGTTATAAACTTTTAGTACACACCTTATGGACAAAATGAGTCACAATCTGTGCACAAGACGCATAGCTAAGCTTACCCACACCATAATCCAGTCTTACCGTGGTTTTGGGCACGTTCCCTCTCTGTGTAACGTTCTTGGCGGCTTTGTCGTTAGCAATCCTCATTCTCTGTTTAGGAGCCATGGCGTTTTGAGACTGCTAGAGCAGGTAGAGGCAGATATTAGAGCAGGTTGAGCAGTGAGTGTAGATCAGCAGCTAGATAGCGTAGCTGTCACCTCCTCCACTCCACCTCCTACCACAACACCTACGCATAGTAAACTAGTTCCTATTAACTGAAGTTTATTTTCCATGGCATTATATAGGTTTACTAAGTGAGTAAGTATGTTTAGGCACAGGTACACATAAGTACAATTATCATACATAGTGTAAATTACCTAGGATAATTAAAAAAAAGTAAGTGACAGTACTTTTTTTCTATTTTACATACAAAAGCCCATATTTATGCCATACATTTCGGACAGTAATTTTATATGGATACAGTTTTACACAAATTTTGGATGACTATAATTATCTGAATAGTAATTTATTTAACCCCCCCACCAAAAAAAAAAAGCCATTTATTTCCATTGGGATCCCAACATTTATTATTTACTACATATTTCTTACAAAATTACGAGTACTATGCATTTAATCTAGATTAAACAATCAAGTCAAGATTATGTAGTTTATTCAGGTATACATTTACATACATTATCATATACATATGATGAAAGACACAGATCACTATTTGAATACCGAGTCCATACAACAGTAAATTTATGACATAAAGCCAAATCTAATCATAATAAAATCAATAACTGCCGAAAATCAATTCAACTTTCAAAGTCACATACCCTATCTAAATACCAACAAACTCAAACCCAATATTATTTTATTAAGAAGATTCATTGATATGTTCCTCCTTAACACTTGTTGCAATTTATCATATTGTATTAATCTTATAGATCATCATTTCTTAATTTGAAATAAATATACCTAATGAAACTCAAAACTATTTCAGTATTTTATTATACTAAACACAATACTTAATTTAAATAATACAACTGATTAAACTCAACATTTCTCTGTATTGTTAAATATTGTAACCATTAAAATTTAAAAAATAAATAGAATACTCAATCAATTCTTTACACAAATTTTGTGATATAAGTCTCATAGAATTTATTTAACCCCAAAAAACCTTATTTCCATTGGGATCCACATTTATATTTAGTCTCATACATACTTTCAAATAACTTACGTAGTTACTATGCACAATTTAATCTAGATTAAAACAATCAGTCAAGTATACTAGTTATAGTACACATTACATTATTATTATTATTATTATTATAATCAAATAGAAGCGCTAAACCACAGGGTTATACAGCGCTGCAGGTTATTGTAGGACACATTTACATACATTATCATACATAGCAGCATATGTGTAGAGAACCTAGGATAACCCAAAATAGTCAGACAGTGACTTATTTCCATTGGGGTCCTTTAATATTATTATAATAAAAAAGAAGCGCTAAACCACAGGGGTCATATTACTTTTAATAAACAAATAATTTACCCCTTAATTGTCTTAAACTTGTATTTAGAGCAAGACATTACGAATTTAAGTTACAAGAAAACCCTCTACGTATTTAGTTATACTATCTTGAAACTAATTAAATGCTATCAGTAGTATATTTTGCACAATTTCTACTTAAGTGAAAGTAAGGAAGTTTATTCAGGTAGTTACACAATCTCTGGACCAAATCAAATCAAATCAAATTTTATTTCATTGCAACTTTACAATGTGATTGACATGTTGTAAGTTTATTCAGGTATACACAAATACAGTTACATATATTATCATACATAGCAGCATGTGTAGAGAACCTAGGATAACCCAAAAAAGTCATTGACTTATTTCCATTGGGGTCCTATTTACAAAGGTAGTTTACAGTGTGTAATCACAATAATGGTTTGCAGTGCAAAGAGAGAAACTATCATGTTTAGGCATTACGGGCTGACTAAATTTAATGGGTTACAGACTACTTAATACTAGATAAATAGATCATAGTTTGTTAAAGTTGTACATCTGTTTTTATATATAGCAAACAGTAAAATGACTCAAATTACAGTATGCGAATATTACAATGGGACAAGTTGAAAGTAGTATACAGGTGATTGCAATTGTCTTAAATGTAAATGTGTAAATTACCTAGAATAACCAAAAGAGTCAAAGTAACTAAATTCTATTGACGTAAAGAACCATGTTTAATGGATGTATTGGAGACGCTATCTTATTACTTGTCACAGTAAGATGTTAATGACAAGAGAGACCACCTGAGAAAAACATGGTGATGAGAGTGATGGTGGAGACACGTGTAGGTGTCGTCCAGTATTGTTCCGCGCCACGTCTCTCTCTCCTCCAAGCTGCTCAAAATGTCCAGTTCGAAGCTTCGAGCTGAGTGAAGTCTCGACTCCTCCCTCTCCCATCAAGCTTCACACCTGCTCGACACTTCAGGTTTCGAAATTTTGAAGCTGTTGAGATCTCGAAGCTGGGTTTGTTTTGATTCCCGTTTTCTGCTGCAATGTGTTGCAGCTGGTGTGTTGCAGGCCTTCATCACTCCTGGTATTTTTGCTACTGCCTCACATATATACACCCGGAGGTGTATTTCTCTCAGCGTATATATGCTAAGAGAGTTTACTTTAATCCCTATTTTAGGAATTAAAGTATTTTTATGTGATGGTGAACACGTTCTAATGACTAGTAGATAAGCTATAAACTCCCATTAATTAACGAAGTCTGGGTATTTACTGCTAGTTCCTCGGATTATATACACAAATGAGGTGTATTTCTCTTAGCGTATATACGCTGAGTGTATTTTAATCCCTATTTTATGAATTAAAGTATATTTGATGGTGAACACGCTATGTACATCCTTATTGACTCTAGTTAATAAACTGTAAACCCCATTAATTAACCAGGTATTGGTATTTACCGCTAGTTCCTCAGAATATATACACAAAAGAGGTGTACATATTTCTCTCAGAATATATATTAATAACATGATATAGGCGATAGGCTTTAAACCTGAAATGCACTACATGCTAGTGGCTTTTTTATGCCTATTTTTTATATGTAAACTATTTGTATAGTGCATAAAAGAAATAAAGTATTTGAATTTAAACCTGCTAGTCCCAAATCAAATCAATCAATATAATCTGGTGGCCTGCGTGCGTGTTTCATTACACCTGTTGTCTATGTTCACCAATCAGTAAATGGGTACCTGGGTGTTAGTCGGCTGGTGTGGGTCGCATCCTGGGACACTGACCTAATTTGACCGAAATGCTCAGCATAACAAGGCTTTCTATATAGTAGTAGTGGACCCTCGCTTATCGGCTGTAATCCATTCCAGAAGGTTGGCCTAAAAGCGAAATGGCTGATAAGCGAAATAATATTCCCCATAAGAAAATGTAAATACAATTACATAATCCGTTCCAGACAAAAATATTCACAAATTTTTTTTTTTTTTAACAATTAAATCAGTACATATTACATACCTTTATTGAAGACTAATGCTGGCTTCTGGAAGATAGGGAGGAGGAAAGAGGGAGGAGTTATTGTTTGGAAGGGGAATCCCCCTTCATAAGGACTTAAGGTAGCAAAGCCCTCTCTGGAGTTACTTCCCTTCTTTGTCTTTTAATGCCACTAGGACCAGCTTGAGAGTCACTGGACCCCTGCGCACAACATATCTGTCCAGAGTGCTCTGTTTCTGGCGTCTCTATGATTTCCCTGAAGTGGGACAAGGTTTTGTCACTAAATATGTTGCAGATATGGCTTGTTTCAGCTTGGTCAGGGTGGTATTTCTCAACAAAACTTTGCACCTCATTCCACTTTGCACAAATGTCCTTAATCACTGAAGAAGGCACCTCCTTCACTTCCTCTTCCTCCTCCTTTTCTGAAGCAAGTTCCTCAACTGTGGTCTGATGTTGTTGCAGATGAAGCTCTTGCAGCTCTTCAGTGGTTAGCTCTTCATTGTGGTCCTGCACCAATTCTTCCACATCCTTGCCACTCACCTCCAACCCCAGGGACTTGCCCAATGCCACAATACGTTCCACAACAGGCAGAGGGTCGTCAGGGTCAGGGTCAGCCTCAAACCCTTCAAAATCCCTCTGGACAACACAATCTGGCCACAATTTTCTCCAAGCAGAGTTCAAAGTCCTGGAAGTCACTCCCTTCCAAGCCTTACCTATAAGTCTTATGCAATAGAGGATAGTGAAGTGGTTCCTCCAGAACTCTCTTAGGGTCAACTGAGTGTCCGAGGTCTGAAGTTAGAAATGACCTGCTGGTACATGGGCTGGAGGAGAGGAGTGGTGTTAGGAGGCAAGAACTTCACTGTGATGAAACTGAAGTCCCTAAACACTTGGTTTTCCAATTCTGGAGGATGTGCAGGAGCATTGTCCAGTACCAGGAGGCACTTGAGTGGCAATTTATGTTCCAGGAGGTATTTTTTCATACTTGGGCCAAACACATCATTAACCCACTCTTTGAAAATTTGCCTTGTACCCATGCCTTATTATTAGCTTTCCACATCACACAATCTATTCTTGACGAAATTGTTTTTCTGGGATTTTCAGAGTGATACACCAGTAAAGGCTTCACTTTGAAATCCCCACTAGCATTACCACACAACAAGAGAGTTAGCCTGTCTTTCATAGGCTTGTGTCCTGGCAGTGCCTTTTCCTCCTTCATGATGTAGGTCCTGTTTGGCATTTTCTTCCAAAACAGCCCTGTTTCGTCACAATTAAAACTTGGGGTTGGAATTGTTCAGCCTCTATGTACCCCTTAAACTCCTGAACATATTTTTCAGCCGCACATTTGTCAGAACTTGCAGCCTCACCATGTCTAACAACACTGTGTATGCCACTGCGCTTCTTAAATCTCTCAAACCAGCCTTTGCTGGCCCTAAATTCACTACCAGCAGCACTTGTTCCAGGAGTTTTCTTTACAAGATCCTCATGCAACTGCTTTGCCTTCCCACAAATAATCGACTCCACAACACTGTCTCCACAATAACAATAACTTCTCCATATCTTCCATTATTGGTGACCTTTGTTTTGTAAGCACATTTACTCCTTTGGCAACATTAGTGTCCTTGATTTCTTCTTTCTTTGCCAGGATGGATGTAATTGTTGATTTGTTTTTTCCGTACATCCTGGCACGTTCCAGCACCCTGCATACCACTCTCATATTTTTCAATCACTTCTCTCTTAAATTCCATCACGTTTCTCACTTTCTTTACCACAGGAACTTTACTAGGAACTTTCTTGGGAGCCATGGTTACTTATTTCGCAGTTGCACTGAAAAAAACCCACTAAAAACAATGGAAAACAAGCAAAATGTTTGGATGAATGAGCAGAAACGTCCTCACGCGCCGAGAGAGACAGCCAAACTGACGTGCAAAGCAGCTGAGCCGGCAGGTTGACGCCTTCCATATGGACGATAAGTGAAATAACGGCCAATAAGCTGAAGCCGAAAAACCGGCCTATAAGCGAGTTGGCCGATTACAGGAACGGCCGATAAGCGAGGGTCCACTGTATGTCATTGATGTCAGCTAGGCCTGTATACCTTGCACATGTTTTTTTTTTTTTTTTTTTTTCAACAAGTCGGCCGTCTCCCACCGAGGCAGGGTGACCCAAAAGAAAGAAAACCCCCAAAAAAGAAAATACTTTCATCATCATTCAACACTTTCACCACACTCATACATAATCACTGTCTTTGCAGAGGAGCTCAGATACGACAGCTGAGAAAAGTCCCTCCCAGCTGTCACTATCTCAGACCCCTCCTTTAAAGTGCAGGCATTGTACTTCCCATTTCCAGGACTCAAGTCCAACTAAATCAATTAACTGGTTTCCCTGAATCCCTTCACAAAATGTTACCCTGCTCACACTCCAACAGATCGTCATGTCCCAAAAACTATTCGTCTCCATTCACTCCTATCTAACACGCTCACACATGCTTGCTGGAAGTCCAAGCCCCTCGCCCACAAAACCTCCTTTACCCCTTCCCTCCAACCTTTTCTAGGACGACCCCTACCCCGCCTTCCTTCCCCTACAGATTTATATGCTCTCCATGTACTCACATGTACTTGTAATAAATAAATATATTATTATTATTATTATAATGAGGAACGTTCATCTTGACTGCCTGTTCTTGATTGGTTTCCTTGTCTTTATTTTCCCTCCAAGAATTTATATACATACCATATTTTTTGGCATATAAGGTGTACGAGCATATAAGACATGTAAGATGATGTATCCAAGCAATTGTAACATAACGTTAGTAAACAACTGCTAAAGCGTAACTCAAAGCCTATTCTTGATCCTGACCTTGAGCATATAAGGTGCAGGCTGATTTAACAAGAATTTTTGTGGGGGAAAAAAAAGTGTGCCTTATATGCCAGAAAATATGGTACAGTGGACCCTCGGCTAACGATCACCCCGGAAATCGTACAATTATGTAAGTATAATATTGTAAGTGCTTGTGGAAGTGTATTTTTGGGGGTCTGAAATAGACTAACCTACTTGACATTATTTCTTAAGGAAGTAAATTCGTTCGGTAATGGCACTTGAGCAGGCTTCTGCAATGAATTTTGATCGTTAGCCGGGGGTCCACTGTATTATTTGCATTTCCCTTCCAGGGGGTTCCTTGATTCTAGTGAAGGGCTCTTGATCCAAGGGGGCTCATGGCTTGATTGATAGCATCCTGAGCTCACACACTGAGGGTCCTGGGATCGATCCCATCACGAGGGAAACGTTTGTGTATGTTTTCTTATGCCTGCTTCCCCTGTTCACCTAGCAATCTTGTTGTCGGTCACATTCTGGGGGACAAGATTAACCTAAGTTGCCGAAATGCTCTACATAACCAGAGGCTTTCTATATTGTATGCCAGTGATGTCAGTTAGGTCTGTAATAGTTGTATCATGTTCTTTTAGAAATAAAGATTATTATAATTGTTATAAAGAATTTATGCTATCCTCTCCTTGGATCAAACCTGATTATTACTTGTTCACCACTTCCCTATATTAAATACAGTGGTACCTCGACTTACGATGGTCCCCAAACTCACCCTTTTATGTAAGTTTATTTTTTTAAATGCTTTTGTAAGTGTAATTTTGGGGGTCTAAAAGGACTAGTCTATTTTACAACATTTCTTAAGGAGATAAATTCGTTTGGTAATGGCACTTGAACAGCATTCTGGAATGAAAAAATATCGTAAGTCGAGGTACCACTGTATATAAAATATGTGAATTATGGTATTATATTTACAAAGATGTTTCATCCACCAGGAGCTATCCATTGAATTTAGTTGTGAGAGTCCCTGGTGGACAAGTTTTCATGAGTATAATGCTATAACCCTCATGTTGTCTTGTATACATACCATTGGCATATTCTGCTGCTGCATTATTTTGCCTATAATTAATAAAGTAAGTTTATTTAGGCACAGGTACACATAAATACAATTATCATACATAGTGTAAATTACCTAGGATAACTCAAAAAGTCAGTGACTTTTTTCCAGTGGAGGACTGCAGTAGGCCTGTTAACCCATGCTAGGCAGGACCAACTCACACCTCGTGTACCCATCCAACTATTTAAAGCTACCCAAATTTCTTGCTTCAATGACTACCTGAGACTGTTCCACTGAGACTTTAAGCCAGGCTAGGTTAGGTTACTTTTTTTTGTTTTTAATCTACTGTGGAACTATGTATTGGTCTTGGAATTTATTAATTGGTTATTGCTAAGTGCAAAACCGAGCCCCTACACTCAATATTAACTACTGTATGTTTAAGCAGCTAGGTTTCTATAAAGTGATGTCAATACTACCAAGAGAATTGAATCTGGATAAGCAGGGAAATAATGTTGTGGTTAGTTGTGCGCCTTGAAAATGCCTTACCTTTTTTTGTTGTGATTTCTTGTCATTTTTACATGCAGGTTTTGTGTCATTTGTGAAATGAAAAACCCTGCAACATTAATGTTGATTAGGGAATATTTATTATGGCATTAACATTGAGCTTTGCCTAACATGTATAGTATTAGGGATTAAAGTATTCTTTGGGTGGTGGTGCACATGTAACACATAGCCTCAATTGCCAATGCTTAAAACATAATGAACTAACCAGTCAGTTATTAGCTGCATGTCATTCTACCTTATGGCAGAAATCTTATTATTTGGTCTTTCAAAACATTGGGAATCTGTATAATGCTAGATTTGGTTTATCACCTTGCTGATTACTATATCCAATGGCACAGCAGAAAATGGATATCACAGTGGCTAAGATGTGTGTGTGGTTTGTATGTGTGGTTGTCAATGAGGCTTAACATCCAAAATGGGTAAAAATATATGGCCTGGTAACCAGTGATGTTACAAGCAAAAGCTCAGTATATTTGAGATGTCAATGCTGCAACTATTTCTGCTGTTAACAATATCTTAACATGTTTCTTTATGATAAAACCATTAATAATGATTGTTCATAACTTTTGGGATACTTTATTTTTTGACATTTTTTCAGAATATAACAGTATGTCTGCCAAAGATATGGCAAGTATGGAAGTAGATGAAGATGTGGCAGCTGAAGCCACATCGTCCTCCCAGTCACTAGCAGTGGAGAGTACCAGCCAGGCTGCTAGTGGTATTATAAATGTTGTTGCCCCCACCTCACCTTTACCACAACCAGCTCAATCATCAGCATCATCATCATCATTGTCAGGTTGGTACAAGCTACTCACATTTGTGTTAATAACAGAATTCAGGGTTGCAGTAAAATAAAATACAAGTACAGTGGACCCCCGGTGTTCGTCCTGCTCCAAACTCGCCCTTTTATGTAAGTGCTTTTGTAAGTGTATTTTTGGGGGTCTAAAGGGGCTAGTCTACTTTACATTATTCCTTATGGGAATAAATTCGTTTGGTAATGGCACTTGAACAGCATTCTGGAACGAAAAAATAACGAAAGCCGGGGGTCCATTGTACAGTGGACCCTCGAGTTAAGAGCATAATTCATTCCAGAAGGCTGCTCAAGTGCCATTACCGAACAAATTTTCTCCCTTAAGGAATAATGGCAAGTAGGTTAGTCCATTTCAGACCCCCAAAAAGCACTTACAAAAATACACTTACATAATTGTACGATTTCCGAGGTGCTCTTAACTCGAGGGACCACTACAGTACCACATGCCTGAACAGTGTTAGAATATGGACCAATGGAATACAAATTCTGGTGTAAGCAATCAATCCTTGATGCTCAAATGAAAAAAAACTGACACATTCCTTCCTAACACTTCTAAACAAATTGTTCTTCAGTATGCCTGGAGTATACCTGGAGAGAGTTCCAGGGGTCAATGCCCCTGCAGCCAGGCCTCTTGTTGGATCAGAGCCTGATCAACCAGGCTGTTACTGCTGGCCGCATGCAGTCCAACGTACGAACCACAGCCTGGCTGATCAGGTACAGACTTTAGGTGCCTGTCCAGTGCCTGCTTGAAGACAGCCAGGGGTTTGTTGGTGATCCCTTCGATGTATGCTGGGAGGCAGTTGAACAGTCTTGGGCCCCTGACACTTATTGTGTTGTCTCTCAACATGCTAGTGGCACCCCTGCTTTTCATTGGGGGATGTTACATCGTCTGCCGAGTCTTTTGCTTTCGTAGGGAATGACTCTCGTGTGCAAGTTTGGTACTAATCCCTCGAGAATTTTCCAAGTGTATATAATAATGTATCTCTCCCTCCTGCGTTCTAGGGAGTACAGGTTTAGGAACTTCAAGTGTTCCCAGTAATTGAGGTGGTTTATCGCAGTTATGCGTGCCGTGAAGGTTCTCTGCACATTTTCTAGGTCAGCAATTTCACCTGCCTTGAAAGGGTCAGTCAGCCCTCATCGATAAGGAAAGCATTGTAAAACAAGCACTTGACAGCCAGCCTTATGTGACTGGGGAAGGGAAGAGGAAGAGAGTTCAGAAGGAACGGGAAGAAAAATATATCCATTAACTTCTCAGAAGATAGAGAATCCATAGCTGATCCGTGTATCAAACATTCAGGTATCAAATAATCAGCCTTAATCTGAACACAGACACCATATATCCTCAAGTATATATGGCATGGTTGTAATTATGCTAATGTTGAAATACCTCAAGACAAGTTTATCCAAAAAAAGCTTATAGATTTGTTAAATCTGTTCATAATATTTTTTAAAAGATTCTATGGCTGGTTTGTATTTTAAGTTTGATAAAAAAAAAAAAGAAGACGTACAGTATTTTGGTAGACTATTGTTATAACCTGCATCATGATTTTCTGAAAAATTGACATTTCCATATTTTCTTAAATATGGTTCTAATGTAATTGATGTGGAATTTCCATGAGAGAGATTTAACCCAAATAAAAGAATATTAGTGCAATAAATTCATCGATTGTTCATTACAACACTTTATAAAAGTCTGTGACTAGTTTTTATTTTAACCTTGTTGCAAAAGGATGATTTCAGAAGGCTGGTTTCACAATCTTGTACATAAATAACCCGCACATAGGAGAGAGGAGCTTACGACGACGTTTCGGTCCAACTTGGTCTATTTACAGTGTGACTTTGTAAATGGTCCAAGTTGGACAGAAACGTCGTCATAGCTCCTCACTCCTATGTGCGGGTTATTTGTGTATTGTTCCAGTCACGGTATTGTGCCTTTTTTTGTTATTCACAATCTTGTCATGATTTTCTGGTACTTTGATAAAATTGTACATCTCCTTTCAACACGTTGGCCTTTTCCCACCGAAGCAGGGTGGCCCAAAATGAAAAAACGAAAGTTTCTCCTTTTACATTTAGTAATACGTATATACAGGAGAAGGGGTTACTAGCCCCTTGCTCCCGGCATTTTAGTCGCCTCTTACGACACGCATGGCTTACGGAGGAAGAATTCTGTTCCACTTCCCCATGGAGATAAAAGGAAATAAGAACAAGAACTAGTAAGAAAATAGAATAAAACCCAGAGGGGTGTGTATATACATATGTATATGCTTGCACATGAATGTGTAGTGTGACCTAAGTGTAAGTAGAAGTAACAAGACATACCTGAAATCTTGCATGTTTATGAGACAGAAAAAAGACACCAGCAATCCTACCATCATGTAAAACAATTACAGGCTTTCGTTTTACACTCACTTGACAGGACGGTAGTACCTCCCTGGGTGGTTGCTGCCTACCAACCTACTACCTATAAATGTTGTACATATTTCCTTTAATATTGCTCCAGTCATGTTAATATTGAAATCCCATAAATAGTTTAACCCCAAAATGATCTTTTACTAGGTTCAGTAAATCTTTAATTCATTGGTCATATTATATTTAAAAAAATATACAGCACAGTATATAACTGGCTATGATTTTAATTTTGTGGAAAGATCTATGATTGACTTTACCCCACGGCTTTTAGGACCTTTTATGATACTAAGTCATGTAACTTGAAAAGTACACTTTTAGGATACTGCAGAGCATTTGCATACAAGGTTTTCCTATCTTTTAACAATCCCTGCTGTATTGATAAACATAAATGATAAAGGAGAGTATTTTCCCATATTGTGATTATACATATACAGTGGACCCCCGCCTAACGAGCACCCCGGAAATCGTACAATTATGTAAGTATAATATTGTAAGTGCTTGTGGAAGTGTATTTTTGGGGGTCTGAAATAGACTAACCTACGTGACATTATTTCTTAAGGAAGTAAATTTGTTCGGTAATGGCACTTGAGGAGGCTTCTGGAATGAATTTTGCTCATTAGGCGGGGGTCCACTGTACAGTGGTCCCTCGGGTTTCGCCAAAAATTCGTTCCAAAATGCTGCTCAAGTGCCATTACCAAACGAATTTACTTCCTTAAAAAATAATGTCATGTAGATTAGCCTATTTCAGACCCCCAAAAATACACTTGCAACAGCACTTACGAAAATACACTTACATAAATGTTCGAGTTTGGAGATGCACGAAAACCGAGGGACCACTGTACATGTATTATGCTACCATTAGAAATACTACTGTGATAGTACAGTGTACTACTTTAAAAGTGGGTGGGTGAGGGATTCTGAACTGATGACTTTGGATCCTCTATGACAAATGTTAGCATAGTTTTATGTCTTGGCTCACTACAACCACATTATACTGCAACAGTATCTAAGTGTACAGTGGACCCCCGAGTATCGTAAAAACTTCATTCCAGAATCCTGCTCAAGTGCCATTACCGAACGAATTTACTCCCTTAAGAAATAATGTCACTTAGGTTAGTCTATTTCAGACCCCCAAAAATACACTTCCACAAGCACTTACAATATTATACTTACATAATTGTACGATTTCCGGGGTGTACGTAACTCGGGGGGTCCACTGTATATAGTAACATGATAGTAATATTTGACCAAATATAAAGGATTTGAGGATGTATAGATGAGAGATCAAATCATGTGAAAGATCTATGCCACAAACATTTGAACTGCCTTTAATGAATTAAATAGCTACAAGGAAAGGATTCTAACCATTTTCCCATGGAATGAATAAAATGTATATACATATTGTATTAAACAGTTAAATACCTGTAGTAATTAGGATTTTTTCTTATACTAGTCATATTAATTATTTAAAGCATCACCTGGACTTGCTGGTCACAAGGGCAAGATTTCAGTTTTAAGGTTTTCAGATAACTTTAATATCCTCATTTATAACACATTAAAATTTTGATTTGTGAAATCTTTGCATTTTGATCAAGACATGTGTTGCAACACTTGGGAGTGATTAGCATGTTATGTATACAATACGTACACATACAGTGGTACCTCGACTTACGATGGTCCCCAAACTCACCCTTTTATGTAAGTTTATTTTTTTAAATGCTTTTGTAAGTGTAATTTTGGGGGTCTAAAAGGACTAGTCTATTTTACAACATTTCTTAAGGAGATAAATTCGTTTGGTAATGGCACTTGAACAGCATTCTGGAATGAAAAAATATCGTAAGTCGAGGTACCACTGTATAGTGTTTTGCAGTACATGTACAAGTATGCTAATATAGTATATGTATAAGGACTTTGTTTGTGTAGTTGTTGCAGGAGACAGTAACAGTGAGGTAGTTAGTGGAGATGGAGGTACTGTAATGGCATCAGCAGGCACAGTGGGTAGTGTCTCAGTCTCGCTCCATCCTTTGGTCATACTCAACATCTCGGAGCATTGGACACGACAGAGAGCTCAGGAGGGCAAACCAGTACAAGGTAAGAATTGGGTTTTATTTAATTGTTGTGTATCTATATGTTAAATTTTTTAAGTCATTCACAGGTACATTGGTTAAAAGTTGCCTACTGATATTTAATGTTACCTCACTGTGTAATACTAAGGGTCTGAGGCTTCATTATGCCCTTCTCTCACCATATAGAGTGGTGAGAGATCATCTTGTTTTTTTTGCACCA
Organism: Cherax destructor; assembly: GCA_009830355.1. Lineage (NCBI taxonomy): Eukaryota > Metazoa > Arthropoda > Malacostraca > Decapoda > Parastacidae > Cherax > Cherax destructor. The sequence goes on from WNWK01001294.1 coordinate 281,081, forward strand.
TTGTTATTGTTGCATTTATAACAGGGCTCCAATTTATAATGTTAATACATTTCTGAAAATTGTTCCTTGGTCAAGTGTATGTAACTCAACCTATTTTCCCATAGATACCTTTGTAATAATCAGGTGTCTTCCGAATCTATAATCTAATTTAATTTATTTTTTAACTGAGTTTATTTACCTAATATTTTATAATTGCTATTGTTCCTTTTCATTTATTTAAATAATCTTTACTACAATAATACTAAATATTGTTTAACTAATGTACATATACTGTACATGTTCTTATATCTATTCCATGGGAGCATATAGTATATAGTAATTTACTTCATTGTCAGTTTGGTTGTTATATATACCATATTTAATTTTTTAAAGGTTTTGGCTATCAGTTAATATCTGAATTACCTCAACTAGGTGTATAAAAATTTAAATATTGTGTACAATATGTCCCTTAAACTTGTATACTTTAATGTAGTTTGTTTTATGGATGCAGGTTGTGTATTGTTACTTATTGTTTGTGATCATGCAATTGACTGGTCTTTATAAGTCCCCAGGCAACATTTTGGGGAAGTATTGTACTTCAGTATTTTGTTTTTCAAAGGAATCATATAACAAATTTAGTCTTAGTTTCCCTATGCTACTCTTGAAATCTAATTAAATTTTCTTATTACAGCCATTTTGAGTTAGGTATCCACTTTTTTGTTATTATGTTCTTATGGAATATGTATTAATGTTGGTAGAATTATGGACAATGTTAGGTAAAAGACACAAGTGCAACTAATGTAGCATATTATTGAGAGCAAAACATTGCCACAATAAAATGTCATATTAGTTGCGCTTGTGTCCTTTTTACCTAACTTATGGAATATGTAGTAATAATGCCTTGAAGTTAATGTGCTGTTTGACTGAGAAAATAAATCGTTAATGCAAAAGCAAAATACAGTAATTACATATATATTTGCAGTACTGGGAGCTCTGATTGGTAAGCAGACTGGTCGCCACATAGAGATAATGAATTCTTTCGAATTGAGTTACGATGAATTAGGTGGACATATCATCATTAATCGTGATTATTATACAGTTAAGGAAGAGCAGTGTAAGTATATTGTAGAAATTTTTAAAATGAGTGCATGAGCTGTACTCTAAAGGTGTTGCCTGAATATTTAGTTTCAAAAGGTACTCTGCATTTGTTACAAAATTAGGTGACATTTATTTCATGCATTATGGAAAGCCACTGGTTATACAAAGCATTTCAAGCAGACTGAAACTAAATCTTAAAACTACATGATTTCTCAAAATGCAAAGCATTTCTGGCAGACTTAATCTAGGCATAGTATTAATAGTACATAAATATTAGTTTCATGCTGATATGGAAGTACAGATTTTTTTTTTTTATATATTCAGTATTATACTAAAGGTTAAAGCAGGAAGCCAATTTCTTTTTGTGTGAATTTAGTTGCAGCATGATTAATTGGCAATAAAAACTGCATAACAGTAAAAATAAAATTTGTATTTACAGTAAATATGGTAAAAGTTAGTTGTGATGTTTTTGAAAAATGCAGTTTTATAAGAGTACGGTACTAACAGATTTCTTTATGCTTGCATATGATGTCACAAGTATATTATTTAATGCAGTAGGGTTAAAGTTTGTAATGAGGAAAGTACTTTTGGTAACAAAGAGTTTGTGCAGTAAAGCAAAATGCCCATTATTTGGGGGCTTGGTTCACAACCTCTTAATTGAAAACTAATTACAGTATACAGTGGACCCCCGAGTTTCGTAAACCCCGGAAATCGTACATTTATGTAAGTATAATATTGTAAGTGCTTGTGGAAAAGTATTTTTGGGGTCTGAAATAGACTAACCTACGTGACATTTTTCCTTAAGGGAGTAAATTTGTTCGGTAATGGCACTTGAGCAGACTTCAGGAGTGAAGTTTTTACGAAACTCGGGGGTCCACTGTATACTGTAGTTTCATTCGAAACCTGCTTGAAGGAGTTTTGAGTCCTAAATTTCTTTTCTTTTTTAAAATTTTCTGTGCATGTCAAGATTAACTGGGTTCGTGATATTCAAAGAAATTGTATTGCTCTAAAATGCAATGTGACCATGAACCTAAAGTAAAATTTATTATATGGAGAATTGAATTGTATTTGTGAGTTCTGAAGTTGTGATAAATGCTATGAACCTTACCCTTACAAATTTAGGGATTCAATTGTATAGTTTGTAGGAAGAATTTGTATAAATTAATTTTCACGTTTTTTATATTTTTAGACAAGCAAGTATTCAGTGACATGGACTTACTTGGCTGGTACACTACTGGTGATACTCCCGGCCCTCCTGACCTCTTGATTCATAAACAAGTCTGTGATCTCCTGGATAGCCCTGTATTCCTCAAACTGAACCCCATGGCACGTCACACAGATGTGAGTAGTAACATAAGATAATTTGTAAAGTGGACCAGAGCATTATACTGTATTCATTAGAAATATTTAAGTATAGATATTGTACAAATGTGTTTAAGTTAAAGAAAACGGTAAGGAAAATATGTTTGGTAGGAGTCTTCTTACAAGGTTGTGTAACAAAATGATTTCCTCAGTGCAGAAGGAACAGACCTCTGAAATTTGACATATGGTGAATGATCTGCTAAGTGAAAGAGGAAATAATTTTTTTTTTATCCCGTTATCACTCTTAAGAGTGATAAACTCTTAGATTTTATAGTTTTCCATTTTTCCTTGGCCACCTCATTGCCAGATGTATTGTGGTATGTTTTTTCTGTTTTTGTTTAGTAGTGGTTAAATAAATGGGTTTAGGTCTCTGTAACCTAACCTAAATTAACTATACACTCTAAGAGAATGCTAATGTACGTTGAGAAAAATAAAAAATGTTTAAGATTTTAGGTTGTGTGAAACATCAGTAATAGATGTTTTAAAATGAGAAGGGGGTTGAGGACTCAGCTAGAATAATTGAGAATCGTGTATTCTGAGCATTTTGTATGAGGATGCAAGAGGAAACAGAGGTGTATACCTTGTTTGACATATCAACTTAGAAACTAGAGAATAATGCTCATTTGCTAGAAAGTAAGGGACACAAAGTATCAGTAGGTACCTTGTGTTTATTCCTCAGTAATTCTGTTGTGAAAAGAGATGCAGATAATATACCTTGCTGTTACACATGTACAGTACAATCATTATTTTAATATTGTACTGCAAAAAGAAAATTCTTACATCTACATAAATGGTTATGCATTACTGTACTGATAAGTGTGACTAAATGGCTAATGTTCACCATATTTGCAAGTGCAAATAACATTTGCATAGAGTACCTTCAGTTAATATAATTGATGTAGAATTGGGTTTGTTGGATATTGGTAAATCATTACTGCTGTGAATAGAAGATAATTGTTGTAAGTTTTTCTTTCCTGTAACAGCTTCCAGTAAGCATATTCGAAAGTGTCTTGGACTTAGTAAATGGGGCTCCCACCATGCTGTTGGTAGAACTGCAGTACACCTTGGCTACTGAAGAGGCTGAGCGTATTGGTGTGGACCACGTTGCCAGGATGTCATCCCATGACACTCAGGAGAGTTCCCTTGGTCAGTGTTAATATTTAGCATGAATTCCTGTATTTCTTATTATAATGATAGTTTTTTTCTTTATATATAGCATCTTACTGGCTAACTTTGTCAAACTGAAATGATTGACCATTCCATAAGTCTAAAATTTGTGCAGAATACTGTGATTAGATTTATTTTTTGCATTAGAAAATTCTTGGGTTTTTGATACATTTATTGCCTGATCTGACATATTATATTTTTTCATATCCTAAAGTCCATACTTTTTTACACAAAATGCCTTTACAAGGACCATACAGAGTAAGAATGTATGCACTGTATTTTCAAAAATATAAAAAAAAACATTACTGAAGGGCCAGGAAAATTACAGTAAATTGTTATACTGTAATTTTAGGAAGGCCTTTATTATCAGTAATTTGACACCATTGCTTATAGTTTAAAGGATCTTTCCTATCACATTTTTTAATGTCAGCAAGTGTCATTTTTCATTTACATATATGCTGTCTTTTAATGAAATACCAAAAATAATCCCCTATGGATAGGGTAATTATTTTTATTTTTTTAAAAACCCTTTGCATTTTTCTTTCCAGCAGTTAGCAGTAGTTTCTATACTTAGTGTATATTTCAGTGGGCTTTATTTCAACTGATTGTTGGGGGTTCAGATCTGCTTGAATTAACATGTCCTCTTTTGTAAACATATAGTGAAACTTCATATTTAATACCTTGCAAATTTCCTCACATTTAGGTATTGCATTATCTTATTTTTTTGTATTTTGTCTTTCACATGTTTGTTTAAAAAACAAGTTAGAAGTATTTTTTATCTTATTTGCTGTTTATTTTTAAAAGTTTTCATTCTCCTAATTGTTGTAATGTATATTCCTATCTTGCTTTATTTTTTATCTTATTCTTATTTACTGTTTATTTTCAAAAGTTTTCATTCTCCTGATTGTTGTAATGTATATTCCTATCTTGCTTGTGTGTTATTCAAACAAGTTTTTGGGTTGTTGTGCTTTCTGTATTAGTCCTTTTTTGTTTCATGGTTCTCCATTATCTTGTGTTAAAATCTCTCTCTATTTATTTGTCTTTTCTTTTCTGGAGGGAATTGTTTTATAACATTTTTTATATTGTTGAACTCTGTGTATAATTTGTTTATATCTGTCCGTTGTAATATTTTAATTTTATTTCTCTGAAATGCTATCTTGGCTTATATTTGTCTTTTTTTTTAATATCTAGTCATTTAGGTGCGTAGTTTTCTTCATACTTTGCAGCATATGTTATCGCTCTTTTCAAATGCATTTTGGTAGTATAAAAATTACTTCTTTTCTGGTAAAAACTAGGTCAGATATTGACTGCGTTACCTTCTCTTATAATCACAGGTCTTTTACCATCTCCTGTCTACTAACCTGCCCATCTCATTACTATTTAAACATTTAATTACAGTTGCAGAAAATCTTCAAGCACAATATAGTGCCATCAAGATGCTGGCAAGCCGGGTACGCTTAATTGCAGAATATGTTCGTGCCAGCCAACGTGGTGAGGTGGAGTTCAATCATGAGATTCTTCGCCAGGTCAATGCTTTGGCTCATCGACTTCCAGTCTTAAGTAGTGATAAGTTCCGTGGAGAGTTTTATAATGTGAGTGATCATCATAAATTGGAATTGTATATGTTTGTAGTTGTGAGCTTATTTTATTAAGTAAACATATTAAAAGAATCCATTAAACAAAATATACAGTTTAAAAAGACAGTAAATTTCTGCTTATCCATAAGTTTTTTTTTTCTTAAATATTGTATCCAGAATTTAGAAGTTTCAGTATTGCACTTTAGAGTCAGATGAATTTGGGTTAATCAGCATAAAAAAATTAATAAATTGAAAGTTTTAAATAAAATTTAATGCAAATAAGCCAAATAACAATGAAAAAATTAGACAGCCTCAAAATTGCAAATTAAACCAACTCTTACTGCATATTCCCTCATGTAAAATGTATCTACCAGCACACCATTACCTTATACAGGTACGTAGTTACAGTAAATGTTATGCTTTGCTGTAAATATCTGCAGTGCTTCCCAGGACTTAAATTTTACATGTAACCATCTTATTTATAGGTGATACAATAAATGTAATTATTACAACCACCAAGGTTTATTTTACTTGAAAAAACAACAACAGCAATTCTTGGTCTGATTTGAATGTATATCAGAATTTTTTTTTTTCAACACACCGGCCGTCTCCCGCCGAAGCAGGGTGACTCAAAAAGAAAGAAATACTTTCACCATCATTCAATACTTTGACCATCATTCACACATAATCACTGTCTTTGCAGAGGTGCCCAGATATGACAGTTTAGATGTCACTCCAAACAGCCAATATCCCAAACCCCTCCTTTAAAGAGCAGACATTGTACTTCCCACCTCCGGGACTCAAGTCCAGCTAACTGGTTTTCCTGAATTCCTTCACAAAATATTACCCTGCTCACACTAAAACAGCTCATCAAGTCCCAAAAACCATTCGTCTCCATTCATTCCTATCTAACACATTCACATATGCCTGCTGCATGTCCAGGCTTCTTGCTCACAAAACCTCTTTCAACCCCCTCCCTTCATCCTTTCCTAGGACCTAGACCCCTACCCCCCCCAACTACAGATTTATACACCCTCTAAGTTATTCTATTTTGCTCCAGCCTCTCTAAATAACCAAACCACCTTAATAACCCCTCTTCAGCCCTCTGAATATTACGTAGCGTGTTTATTATATAATTTTGAAAAAAATATAGATGGATTAATGAAAATGTCTATATTAATGTATTATATGACATAATGTGCCTCAGCATGTTTATTATTGCATATTATTATTAATATGGCATCTTCAAGACTAATAAGACACTCTTAGTGATTTTAATGTGTACCTGCATGCCAGAAGTGTGTAAGTTTATTTAGGTACAGGTACACAAGTATAATTATCAGAGTATATATAAAATGTACAATGCCTGCACTTTAAAGGAGGGGTCTGGGATAGTGACAGTTGGGAGGGACTTATTCTCAGCTGTCATATCTGAGCGCCTCTGCAAAGACAGTGATTATGTATGAGTGAGGTGAAAGTGTTGAATGATGATGAAAGTATTTTCTTTTTTGGGATTTTTTTTCTTTTTGGGTCACCTTGCCTCAGTGGGAGATGGCCGACTTGTTGAAAAAAAAAATATATAAAATATGAAATAACTTTAAAACACTTAAAATTTTGAAAAGTTTCCAGACATAATGGAGAGATGTGGAACTCACGGGAAATGTAAACAGACTGAGTGGCGTGCGGAGACCGTATTAACGAGTCAGTTGGTGAGGGGTAGCAGTATACTGTAATGAGTTTTGGTCATAATTTGAAATGTCCGTATTAGCGAAACTCCATAAAGCAAAGCACCGTAAAACGGGGCCCTACTGTATTTGTAAATTTGAGTAATTGTACTATTCAATATGAATCAGTGGATGTAAAAGTTTATTTTAGGAGAGAGAATGAGTGATATTGATAAGTTTATCTCTCTGTAAAACATTTCCTGTGGTATATTTGGTGGATCTGTCAGCGAGTTATTAACTAAAACCTAGCCTTAAGAGTGAATGAAGGTAGTGGTTATCCTTGCATAGTAGTATTAATAAGAATTATGTAATATTCACTGTTTATATTTTTATCCCCACCTTCCTTATCCCATCATTACTGCTACATTACTTTTTTAAATTCTATTGTACTCTGCTAATCATATTTTTTTGTCTTTCAGCAATGTAATGATGTAGCACTGATGTCTTACCTTGGAACAATAACAAAGTGCTGTAATACAATGAACAGATTTATCAACCGCTTCAACCTTTTGCATGAGAGATTAGCCATGGGACGCCGGATGCGAGGCCTTTTCTTTTAAAATGTGCAGCAATAGATATACAGTACTGTCAGTTTCTAGTGTTAAAAAAAAAAAAAAAGACTACAAGGATTATCTTGCTATGACTGTCAAAATACTTGGAATGTAGTGAACATAACATATATTGAAAATACGTCCTACATATGTATTCAAATTTGCAAAATGTTTGTTGTATGATCCAACCTGTTCCCTCAGCAGCAGGGTTATTTTCCATTGCATTACGTTGTTAATTTCTTTATGGATTTAAGCATGATCAAGATTTAAGTATCAGTTATTCAAGGTTAGGTTAACCTAACTAAATTTACAAGTTATTTAACTGTCAGTGACACATTAAATTGGGGGGATGGGTTGCTTGATCATGGGAGCCTTTAGTATTATTAATGTTTGCAAAATGTACAGGTTAAATTTTCATGTTATCAATTATTAATATTAACAGAGGCTTAGGAGTGTCACTTTTTGTAAAATGTGTTTTGCTCCAGATGAAAATCTGATATCTTTTGACTCGATATAAAACTGCACTGAAATATCTCCATGTAATATATTTGATAATATACAATACAATCACTTGTAGGATAAAGTTTTTCAATTCAGTTTTGCTACGAGTTGCAAAAAATTAAGTGAATTTGCAGCTTCCTTGGGCTGAGAAACTATAAAGGTGATGTTTTAGATCTAAATCAGTAACTCCATTATGTAATGTCAGCATAAAATATAATGAGCCTTGAGGGTAATAAATATTAAGCAAAATTTATTAAATGACAGAACAGATAACATAAATGGTCCTTAATAAATTTACACACTGAAACTGAGCTTTTAATATGAATCTTATGTTTTCAACACGTGGAAGTTGGTGACTGAAACGTGTTATCATTTATAAACTTTATTCCACCCATGCAATGGTATTCATTGTATTAAAAATGGTCTAAGAGATAAAATAAATAGAAGACTACACTTGCAAAAATAAATGTAATGTAGAAATTTATTTTTGTCAAACTCTTTCCTATATAGAGAGTACAGTTAATAAGACAATCGACTTTTAAAAAAACTAGTTTTGTCTGATAGAATAATAACCTATAGTAATCCATAAGTTATTGTCCCAGTGCACCATTAACCATCTGAGTAGGGCCAGTGCTGTTTTCTGGAAGGTGGAGTTCCACCAGTGAAATAAGTTCTTCGACTTGTTCTTCTGTAAGCCTGTCTTCACTTTCTTCAATTATCTGAAACGTGCAAATTTCATTTAGTTCCCAACCATACTAGGTGCTGCACTATTTACCCTAATTACAACAGGATTTCCTTACCTTTCCACAACCAATATAGGTAGTTTACTTAAACTTATGGAAGTGTCTATTAGGCTGGCAGAAAACAATTTGTTCCCTTCACAGCTGATACAGCAGTGGGTTAGTGACAGTTTATAGATCACGTTAAGTTGCATAAACCTATAAAGATGTATATTTAACCACAAGCAAATTGCCATATATGTTGCAGCCATATATTTTCAATGTGAATTAATATTATAATAATGGGGCAGCACAAAATCAACAGGTATCATACAGCATTCTAGGGAGGTTTACTGACACTGGTGAAGGGTTCTTGATTGAAAGAACTGAAAGGTATCCCTTCCTTTCCTTGGATCAAATCACACTTGAGTCCCATTTTCCAAAGTGCTGTATAACCCCTACGAGTTTAATGCTCCCACTTTAAATCAATCAAATACTGGGATTATACAGTACAAAGAAAATGGGAGGCAACTGGGTAAAATCCAAGAAAAAAAAAAATTCATATCCTTAGATCAAGAGATCCTCACAAGCATTAAGGCCCCTCTCAAGGGAATGTGGTCGAATAGCTGTATGTTCAGGCATCTAATGCCAGTCCAATAACCTTTATCTTCACTTGCTGTACATTCACTTTCAGCTGTTATATGCATCTTTAAAATGTTCAATTAAAGTATCTCGTATCTAATTCTTTGCTAGAAAAATTAAAAGATATTATCCATATACAGAATTTTTATGTTCTGAATTTACTTCCTTTTACTCATACTCTAATCATGTCATCTCTCGTAAGCCAATCCAAATGTACAGTGGACGATCAAAGTGAACATTACAGTCTTGACTTATTCCTATATTTAAACCAGACCAATTGCTTGGTGAAACATTAACTTATATGAATAATCAGCTTTAGTCATAAAAACTTGCTGAATTAATCAGTATTTAAATGATTCTTTATGCTGTATATGTTTACTATCTTATACATTTCTTGGCTTACTATCACGCTTCAGATATATATATAACACTTGAATTATGCACATGGAATATGTACACATCAAAATCTATTGAGAAACATGATTACCTCCCATTTCCCAGGCACTGTATGTTCTCCATGAATATAATAATAATATGAACTGCAACTGTTTAAAAGTTCTTATCAGCAATACCAAATTTATATGCATTGATAAGGCCAGTACATATAAAGTGGTAGTTCATGTATATTGGGGGCTACCATATGGAGGATTGAGCCTCCACCAAACTGTGCACTGAACAACCCATACAGATTTAGCACTTCATATATATATGTATAATTACTCTTATTATTTTTTTTTTTTTTTTCAACAAGTCGGCCGTCTCCCACCGAGGCAGGGTGACCCAAAAAGAAGAAAATCCCCAAAAAGAAAATACTTTCATCATCATTCAACACTTTCACCACACTCATACATAATCACTGTCTTTGCAGAGGAGCTCAGATACGACAGCTGAGAAAAGTCCCTCCCAGCTGTCACTATCTCAGACCCCTCCTTTAAAGTGCAGGCATTGTACTTCCCATTTCCAGGACTCAAGTCCAACTAAATCAATTAACTGGTTTCCCTGAATCCCTTCACAAAATGTTACCCTGCTCACACTCCAACAGATCGTCATGTCCCAAAACCATTCGTCTCCATTCACTCCTATCTAACACGCTCACACATGTTTGCTGGAAGTCCAAGCCCTCGCCCACAAAACCTCCTTTACCCCTTCCCTCCAACCTTTCTAGGACGACCCCTACCCCGCCTTCCTTCCCTACAGATTTATACGTCTCCAAGTCATTCTACTTTGATCCATTCTCTCTAAATGACCAAACCACCTCAACAACCCCTCTTCAGCCCTCTGACAAATACTTTTAGTAACTCCACACTTTCTCCTAATTTCCACATTCCGAATTTTCTGCATAATATTTACACCACACATTGCCCTTAGACAGGACATCTCCACTGCCTCCAGCCTCCTCCTCGCTGCAGCATTTGCAACCCATGCTTCACACCCATATAAGAGTGTTGGTACCACTATACTTTCGTACATTCCCTTCTTTGCCTCCATGGATAACGTTTTTTGTCTCCACAGATACCTCAATGCACCACTCACCTTTTTCCTTCATCAATTCTATGGTTAACCTCATCCTTCATAAACCCATCCGCTGACACGTCAACTCCCAAATATCTGAAAACATTTACTTCTTCCATAATCCCTCTCTCCAATGTGATATCCAATTTTTCTTTATTTAAATCGTTTGATACCCTCATCACCTTACTCTTATCTATGTTCACTTTTAACTTTCTACCTTTACACACTCTCCCAAACTCGTCCACTAACCTTTGCAACTTTTCTTTAGAATCTCCCATAAGCACAGTATCATCAGCAAAAAGTAACTGTGTCAACTCCCATTTTGCATTTAATTCTCCATAATTTAATCCCACCCCTCTCCCCAACACCCTAGCATTTACTTCTTTTACAACCCCATCTATAAATATATTAAACAACCATGGTGACATTACACATCCCTGTCTAAGACCTACTTTTACCGGAAGTAATCTCCCTCTCTCCTACACACCCTAACCTGAGCCTCACTATCCTCATAAAAACTCTTT